>JAWQUT010000048.1:935371-954710 GCA_033807755.1 Ellobium chinense | reverse complement strand
CTCAGAACATAATTTATCATCACTTAACTTAGAAGTTGCATCACCATCCTCTGCTCTAGCAACTATTAGAAGAAAGGCAGGCACTTCTGGATATTCTCATTGAAAATGAAACCTCCAATTTTTGCCTCCACAACGAAATAGTCTTGCACAAAGAACATTAGGACTTTCTTTGTGAAGAAAATGTTAAAAAAGCCTGCAACCACCAGGCAAGATCATAAGCATGTGCTGTCACATCATAAGTAGACTAAGTACTGTAAATACATTATTATTCCTGTGTCTCTTCTGAGTTCTGACCACTTCTATTAGTGTTGTGGTACTACTACTGGATAATGCAAGATAGTCGTGATAAACACATGCATAGACATTTGGTTTCTTCATGGCCGCGCGCTGCCGCTAAATTTTCAGTTAATTTTTTTAGGGCCTACTTACATCCCTGAGTATCTAATCTCATGAAAAGGACTCCTTTCAAAATTCAAGTCAGAATGTCTCTGTCAGTGGTTTTCTCTCCTATTATTGTGTGGTTTTGCTTTTGATACAAGTTAGCCAATGATCAGTGCCATTCTGTGAAAGCTCAGACAGTTATGAAATAATTTTAGAAGTAGCAATAATACTACGTGGCTTGTCTCTGGAGATATAAGTAAGATGTTTTCATGTCTCGCATAGAAAACATTCATTTGCATTTATTTTAATTAATTTGAAAATAAATTACATAATTTAACTCATCACTTTAAGTTGTGTTCTGATCTGATACTTTCATGCAGCCTAGATGGATGGTCAGATGACAACTGATTTGATGTTAACTTTAAGCCGAAACTTGGGGCATGAGTCTAGCTGCCCCCTTACAAGTCATACTGTGTATCAGCCCTTGAACATGTCCTTATGTTATGGGGAAAATATGTTTGTCTGCTGTGGTGGCTGCATGTTTATTCAGCCTCATGGTAGAAATGGTTTTGTCCTGTAATTACTGTAAATAACTGTTGCATGTTAACCTCTGTGCATAAATATTACAGAGGAAAAAATTTATTTTTGTATCACAGTGTGTTTATTTTAGAGCTGTATATATGTTTTAAACACTGTTTCCAAAATGGTTTGGTGACATGTATTACATATGATATGTTGGGCTTAAGTGGATGCATATTAGATATGCTAACCTTTTCATATATAATATATGATATGGTGAGCTTTATTGGATGCATATTTTTGAAATATAAGAAACAAAGAAATTGTTTTAACATTTTTGTCAAAACTTGTATTAGTCATAGTTTGCTTGTATTGAAATGATGAACAGTATCTTCCACTTCAATTAGATATTCATAATGGAAGAACTAATAAACAGAGAATATGCAAAATATACAGTATTTGTTCTGATGCTTTAGTTGTAAAGGTAATTGGAAGAATTTTAAGTTAAGATATTATTGCCTGCCATATGATTTTATTGATGTCATATGACCTTGACTTTCTCTGCTCCACATGGGCTAGTTTTTCTTTTTGTTTTTAAATTATTAACCCCATGAAATATTTGAAAGTGGCACATTTTGAAGTCAGGATATCATCTCATTTAGAGTTTGAAAGAAGAATGAGGTAGCAGTTTTAGTCTGTCTCTGAACAGATGGGGGATCTTCTGAGTGATGTGTTCAGAGTGAAAGGAGATCACAAACTGACATTTTTTTCATTTTGATCGCTGGTAGCATCATAACTACTAGGGTAACTTGTTCAGAAAGGACCAGAATTTACAGCCTTGATCCTCAGATATAACAAGTATTTTTTAGATGCACTACTCACAGACAGTCATTGATAGAAGTGGGCTTATTATATATTTGATACAGAGGGGCATTACTGGTCAGGAATTGTCACTAAAATTGTCATAGCTGAAAATTTTCTGTTTTAGAAAGTGTTAGCTGCTTTGACAAACATCAAACATCTCTGACCACTTGGCCTTTTGTCGTTATCTGTCTTGGAAGTTCAGCATATCATTGTTTGCTTTGGACCTGTACAACTTTCTCCAGTTGAGAAATGGCGGGAAGGCTGAGACAGAGGTGATTATTAACAAAACTAGCTGACAGTTCAGTATCATAATAGTGTCATGAAGTTGCTTTCTCTTATATCTAACCCCATTATTCTGCATTTTGAACTTTCTTCCATATACATTATGTCTATCAGGTTGAAAAGAAAGTGCTTTGAGTAACGGGGGAAGGGGAAGAGAATAGGAAAAGGAGTTACATTGGTGCGACCATCATGCTTAGACTTTGGCTTCTGCAGTGTCCTCATGTACTTCAGGGCAAGTGTGGCAGAACTAGGTCATTTTCATTAATAAAGGGAATTTTGTCATTTTGGGATGAAAAATGGGTCATATAGGACCAGGAAGGAAGATAAACGGGGGTATTTTGCAATTTCCTCCCTCTGTTGCTATGGAAATGCCAATTGTTTGGCAACCATATTGGAAAATATGCATAACTTTTGCATAACTTTGAACCCTTCGATCTGGAGAATAAGAGATGGTAGGATGCTGTTCTTTTTTTTTTCCATTTGGAAGATCACTTTATTTAAAATAGAATGTCATAGGTTTTTTTTTTATTTCTTGGATAGATTTTTAAAAATAATTTTTTTTTAAATATCGTGAAAAAACATTGAACATTTTGAGAATTTTCAACTTTAAAAATTCATAAAAGATAAAAAAACAAGATATGGAGGAAAAACCCTGTGATAATCGTAAAACAGAGACATGGAGAGTTGGTATGCAAAATTTTATGTAAATTGGACCAGAAAAAAAGTCAGATTGAAGGGATAGAGTGACGAAAACTGCGATTTTGAGATAATTGACGATGAAGATTACTGACAGATGCAATTGAGACATGGTGACCGTTTCCTTTTGCATCAAAATAAACTTTTTGAGAAAGGTATCATGAAAATAACTTCAGGAATTGATAAAGGACATGTTGCCGTTCAAGAAACTGCCCTTAACTCATTTAACACGGTTTGATCCAATTTTACCCCTACAGAGTGCGGCACTTGCCCTTAAATTGGAATGTGGAAGTTCTTCTATGGGAGTGGACTAGTAAGTTATATTCTTTTAAAGCTTTGCTGCAACATTGTTATATGATGTACTTTTAAAATTACTGAATAGGTGCCTTTGCTTAGAAAATGGAAGCTCCTCTGGTACTGCAGAAATTAAGTTTTTGGGGAAGCTAGAGCATTACATTGTGAAACTTTTCAGCTCTGTAAGCCTGCTTTGAATTACTAGCAGTTCCTTTATGTTAACCCTAGTGTGTTCTTTTTTTCTGTCATTTGTTCTTTTTTTCCATACCTTATTGCCAGCTTAGCTTACATTATAGGAAGGTTTTCCTTGTTGACATAACTTTACAAGGACACACTAAAGGTTAATTAAACAAATACATTGTGAAGGTTACTGTACCTGTTACATTGTCTTGCCTAACTGGCCATTTCGTCCTCAAATTTATTTTTGGGTGAACTGTCATAATTTGCTGTTGGCCCTTTGATATGTTATGTTGCCAGATGAAATTCCGGGAATGGTTGATTTGCAGATGGGCAACTGAAGATACTGTTTATTTGTGTGGGGGATGAGAGAGCTGAAGTATTGTTAAAATGTTAAAAGTGAGACAAACAGTAATGGAACTGGCTCTGATAAAACCTGATAGCAGGATTGTTTTTATGACCAATGTTGAAGACTCTATTTAAGAAAAGCACTAATGATAGCCCATGGCCTTTCCATTCCTGAATAATGTTGTTTTTTGTTAACCTGTGTGTGGGATGAGAGAAGTGAAGATTTGTTAATAGGTGAAATATGAGAAATAAATGTTATTGTACTGTAATAGGAATGAATTTGTTATTACTTCCCTCTGTTTGAGTCTGTGAACACTCTCTATAAACCTTCTCAGTCTACCTCAGACAAGTAGGAACACTGCTACCCACACAAACAGGAAATGATGAAAGAAAATATGAGTCCATAACAAAACATTTTTAATTTAAGTAAATGTTAAACCAAGAAAAAAGTTGTAATATTGCAAAAGTCAAATATTGACACACGAATCAATCTCACACCATCTCTTCCACTGCCCACGCATAATGCCATTCTTTATGCAAACGTACAGTTAACTGCAAGATCACATTTAATGCTTTTCTCTATCTCAGGAAAATATTAACTTTCTAAACCAGGTATAATGCTGCTCTCACAGTTACCTGAAAGAGTATACATGAAAATGTGAGTAAATAAATAACGCATATATATGATCACAAACGAAGATTGCTTTACATTTGTTAACAGAGGTTTCTTTAGTTACACATTTGTTCTATCACTCAACCACAAAAACGTGTGTACATTGGACAACAAGATCAAACAAGTCTGGGAGGATTTCTATAGTCTCTGTGTTTCCAGTGTCACCAGGGACTCAAATCACAGATGAACAGAATAAATCTGGCGCTCCAAATCACAGGGTGCTATTAGGTTTTCAGGATAACCCAGGTCATTAACATCTGATGTTATTACGTTGAGTTTACAGAACCTTGATGATCATTATTATCTGTTTGGGTTGCGAGTCATCAGATTCACCCTAGGTTACTGCGAATTCAAAATTAGATGTGGAGAGTACAAGCATGTACATCCATTCAAAGAACTGGACTTGGATTGATTAAAGTGAGATTGCTGCTCAAAATAAATTCATGCACATTACAGTGACCTGCCAGTAATGCATTAGGATTAAGTGATTATTCTGTGCCTGGCACTGCACTGACAATTGAACGCACTAATGAAAATGGGCTGGGAAAATATAAAACATTGCAGGTTTCCCTTCAATCAAGACAGTAAAAAAGCTGTTTGTGGAATATTATAGTGTGTCTGCATCACTCTTAAACATTGATTATGTTGCTCAGCCAAATTCCAAAAATACACTAGGCACCTGGAGTAAAAACTGAACTATGATTTCATTCTTTAATAGGCATACTTGATCAGGGAGAACTGTTTTCATGTGACAATCGCAGGCCTCTCACCAAACTTACATTCATTACTTCATCATTTCAAACCATTTTGCAAGATACCCTCCAGTCTGAAATGAAAATGGGACGGCCAAACATATCTGATTTACTGTCAAATGTTATAACACAATCAGTTGACAGTTTCAAGTTTAGACTAGGAACAAGAAAGGAAAGTAAGGGAAAGGACATAAATTAGAACATGTATTATGCACCTCACAAAAATAGCCAGTCTGGCACTGAGAGTAAAAGATTTGAACCACCCTGGCCTGTGAGATCAGCAGTATCTGTAAAGTGTTGCCCTCCAGTAATGGATCATAATAAAAACAGTATAAAGACATCTTGTGCGTGATCTCTGAAACTTGACATGATAAGTTTTGTTATCTTGTTTGATCATGCAGTGTATATAAGCAGCCTCACTGTAACTTGGGGTAACTTGTCTTATGGATTCAATTTAAGACTAAAGTCTACAGCATGCCTTAAACAGGCTGGGATGGGATTGAATACAAAAAGATGATCCATAGCTTGAAACAGAAAATCTTGATTTTTCACACACCTTTAAGCACCATTCAGCATCCATTGCCATGAACAAATCCTAGCAGTGAGATTCCTCATCATGATTTTTTAAAATCTATATGTTGAAGTTTACAAAATTATTATATGGCTTGAACTGGTGAGGTGCAGTGCAGTACATGTAATGTATATTCCAAGCGTGCTGATCCTCAAAATACATCGATTTATTCCAAAAACGAGGATTTCCTGATGTTTCCGCTTCTCTCCAGTTAGACACTGCAATTAGCTAATGGGAACAGAACCAGCAGAAAGGAAAACAATTACAATCAACTCCATTTAATTGCAGCTCATGATGTAAAAATTTTGCATTTAGGCAAAGGGTGCAATTTAAACAGCACTGTTCATGTTGGACTCCTGTATTTGTGTTCTGAGAAATGTTTGAATTATATGAAAAATGTGATTAAACAAAGTTGACAATATCCCTTGAAGTGCTCTGGTGTTGCCATCCTATTCTTATTCCCCTCCATTTCGAATGTAGGTTAATTCAGAATAGGAGTTCTTGCATTTCAGCTGTACACTGGTTAGAATTAAGTTTTCATACAGCACTGCCAGGGTGATTCATGAGAATTCTTTTGTAATTTGATCAGATAGAATACAGTATTATATATATTAAGACAGACATGACGGACAAAAGAGTCTTGAACAGCAGGCAGCACTGGTGGACAATGCAGCAGAAGAGTAATGAAGTGACTAGAAATAAACAGAAGGACTATTTGAATGAGATAAGTTTGGCTGTGATATGACAACTTAGGTTACTCTTGGAAAATTCCAGACTTTTTTTGTTTTTGTTGTGTTACTGTTTTTAGACACTTCATTATGAAAACATTTAATAAAATTCTCAACCTCCTCTTACACATCTACTGTTCTTCCCTTGTACACACACTGCCATTCACAGTTACTCCACCACCACATTTTCAATAAAATATATCTGTCCTATGACCACAAACAGTAGTTAATAAATAACAATCAATGCAAAGAAACAAGAGCAGGCCATTAACTAGAAACAATTATGCAACAACTTAAGTTCCGCACAGCTTAAGCAGATAACAATGTCTTGTAAAGCTATAGACCATAATATACTACAGACACAACAATGTACCAGTCTACTGTATAGGAAGTTGTTATTTCCTAAATACATGCAATCACTAAGTTCAGCAAATACTAATACTACATCATCCACATTTCTTTTGGTGCCATTATCATTGGTGGATTCAAGGGGGATTCACTGGTGCTTGTGAAATCCCTCAATCCTCCCCCACCCCAAATTTTTCTGCAAGTAGTGCTCTGAATACTTAATAAATCTTGTGAAATCTTTAGTTGCATATTGTTAATTCGATATTCAGGAAAGGGTTTGTAATGTAGGGGATTCCCTATTCACCCCTCCTCTTCTCCCCCCTCCCCCCGCCCCATCCCCTTTTTTTCTTTTCTGGATTTGTTCCTCACTTCTTCTTCAAAAGGACAACTTTATACCCAGACAAGTCCTCATGAACCTTATTGTGGTCTGAACGTCTTCCTGGTAGGGTAATTGAAACTTGTTCTTCTTATTAGGTGCAATTGATCAAGAAGCAAAAGCAGTTTATCTTAGTTCTTCTTACCAGGTGCAATGGATCAAGAAGCAGATAAGCAGTTTGGCTTAGTCTATCCATCTGCTAATAAAAATAATTCCAAAAGACTTCCCCTCACCAGATATTGAAGATTACAACTTTACTGTTTTTAATTTCAAATATCTAGTCAATGATTACAACTTTACTGGTTTTAATTTCAAATATCTAGTCCATATCCCTAATAATTCTTGAACAGATTACAGTAGAGAAGCTATGGTATTAAGCAACTGGATACTGTTAGTCATAGTCTGTTTCATTTCCACTTTTGCAAGTAGGAAAATTTTGCTGACAGCTCTTCAAAACACTTGAAATGCATTATCTTAATGGATTTAACTATCACTTGGATTGAAACTACATGGAATAATAAGAAATAAGCATGTTAGTCCCAGCAGTACATTAAACATGCCAGACCTATTAATTTCTCAAAAATAATTTAGCTACAGTCTCCTTGTCTAAATAATCACCCAAGAAGAGAGCTGCCTGTAAGAGTTTATGCCTCTCTCATCAAAGCGCAATGCCATGAGCATACTGGAGGGCATAGGTAATATCTATGAATTCCCATGTCTCGTGTACAAATGTAGCAAATTTGTACAGTATCCATATAAAGAAGCAGCTTATCATGAAAAGTCAGAATATCATATACCCTGCTTTATGAAGACAAAACTGTCTGATATTTAAGACATGGGTTTCAGCCTTTGTACTTATTCCTCCTATCACTAACTTACAGTGTACTTCCTACATCATGCTTACTGTGAAATTTTACAAAGGTGTTTCTTCTTGAAGCTTCACATTTCCTTTTCTTTTTTAAAATGAGTATGCAATACTCCATTATGACTACTCAAAGCCCTGAATGATTAAGATGTTTCTATATCTATTTGGCAAAGAAAACCTTGCGATGCATTGTTAAAAGACAAGTGCTTGCTTTACTAATAGAACAGGTAAACACACACCCTTGAAACGCTATAGTAAACAACAGCGAAACTGAATGAGTACAGTACAGTACTTAGATTGTAATGCTGGGCTACACTAGCAGAAAATCCAACCAATTCTTATGTAAATAAATATGACATGTATATCACATCGCATACATTGCATGAATTTTATTAGAAAAATGTAAAGATAAAATGAATATGACCTTTTAAGATGACTAAGACACTGTTAAGTAACACTAATAAAAATTGACAGGCAAATAAATAAGTTGCAAATATTGCAAAGTTCCAGTTTCTTTTGCCTTTCCTGCAATTGATGTGTAGTGTTGACAGGGTCAGTATGTCATTATGCTCACAGGACTAGAAATGCATGTGAAATACGTGCTCTGTTCTTCCTGCCCAAGACAGGATACTATTTATGCAGCTGTTTCATTGTTGTATCACATCAGCATCACGCGCTAAACAGAAGCTCTTTTCTCAGTGATAATGTTTGACGTACTATAGCGATACATTATGCGCTCACATAAGATCTTTCAAACTGCCCTGCAGGTTCCAGATCAGATTCCTGTTTAGCTCACAGGTAGAGTCAAAAATATTCAGGAATGAGGCAAACATTAATGAAGCTCATAACGATACATTATGCGCTCACATAAGATCTCTCAAACTGCCCTGCAGGTTCCTTATCAGATTCCTATTTAGCTCACAGATAGAGTCAAAAATATTAAGGAGTGAGGCAAACATTAATGCAAGCTCATAAATCTTGACTCACACAATGCAGTTACAAAGTGTGTTGTGCCTCTAAATGTTAATTTATTTTCAAATCACAAGTTTCTCTAACCAGAGAAAGAACAAACAAATGTGGAAACAACATCATGATTATCAATTCAAAGCCCAAGCCTGAATACTGTAAACATAAACTTGTTTCTGATAACCAACAACAATGCCATAGTTTGGCATCACATCATGAATGAGGAATGTATTTTTTTGTTCTATTATGTAGATAGTCCTTTAAATGTCAAGAAACGCCCTTAAAATGTTAAACACAACACTGTCTGAGTAAAGCTCATGTGAGTTCGGGGATAAAGAGAGCTTCTTTCTGAAACCATCATCCATCTCTGATGAAATATATTGTTCTGATATTTCAAAAGTAGAATGAGACTGCAGATGTAAACCTCTTAATCTGACACTAGGCACTGGCTCTTTCATTGTGAAAGCTGAAATTTTATGCATTGCACAATCATTGTGATTCCCAACTGAGTTAAGAATGTTCAAACAACCAAATTTATGTATGATCTTTGTTCTGTATATGGCCTTTAGAAGCTATGAGGAATTAAGTTGCTATTTTCTGTATGTGAAAAGCACTGTAAGCTAAAAGGTCACCATTATAACAGGCAGCATTATGATTTCTTCCACAGTTGCTGTGCCTCTGCTACATTCATTGATCAAGTCATTGATCTGGTGTTTTGAGAGGAACAAAAGTTAGGCCTGAAGAGCGTGCGGTTATTAGATCTTAAAAATATACTTACATGTAGTCATTGCACAGACAGAAACTTACACCCAAAGATTTTTTTCTTTGAGTGGTTTTGTTTCAAAACTGTCTTCATCACAAGCTGTTCATTTTTATTCTTACAATGGAAATAAAGGGTGTCAAAAAATTGTAATCATCTATAATTTAACCATTTCAGAGGAAGAGCTGCCCTCCTTTCTAGTCTCTTGGACAGATTTCTTACCCATTTCACATTAAGGAATGAGTATCTATAAATATTATTCTTTCAGTCTCAGACAAATAATTCCTGCTTTATAAATTACGTACTTCCTCTTGAAAGAGACTGAAGTACAGTACACGTACAGCTTAAGTATTTACATGGATTGTAATACTGCAAACATCACCTGTATTAGATTCCTCTTTTCCTCTCTGAGTTACATCACAGTCACAGTAAGTATTTCTTTCTTAGTAAGTGCTGCTGACAACTGGATGAAAATCCTTGAAAAAAAAATGAAAACCTTTCCAAAGCAGAAAAATATGTAGTTGCATGAGGTTTGTATACAGTCACACCCATATATTTTGCATCTGACCTTGAAGGAAACTTTCTATAATCATACCATTTAGTATATATTACTTCTGTTTATTATCATCATTTTGCTCAGTGATGAATGACTCTAGAGGGATACCAAACTTGTATGAAAACAGTAAATGATTTTTAAGCATGTCAAATCTGGAATTTACACGTTTTGATACGATAATCAAATAATCAAATAATGTGTTTCCACCGAGAGAGGTATTGTGTGTTGTATGAAGTCAGAACACTAAATCAGCCTTTATAGGTTGGTGTTTTCTAATACAGCTCTGCTTCTAACCAGTTTGGAAAATCCCTAAATTTGATGTGTTCTGTTTAAAGATGAGAACTTAAGTAATAGTGAGATTTGACGACAGTTACATCACATATTGTTTCCTTTGTGGTCAGGTCCAAGAGATATGGATACGCCTTTGGACAGTTGCTGTCTTATTCTGGGGTGACTGGAGTCTATTATGTACAACCAGTTTTAGCCTTGATCTGTATCTATTGCTCTCTTAATTGCTGTTGGTATACATTTCGCATGTTAACAGCTACCTGCTGGTTGGATCACAGTTATCCAGGCTGTAATAAAAGCCCCATACCAGTAGTTGGGTTGTCTTGTTGGTTTGACATACATAATACTAACATCACTGTTAATACTCTTTGTCTCAGAAGTCATTCTATTTTGAAAACCTTACATGTCACTGGCTGCCATATTGGTTTGACAAGCGCCATGTACTAACCTACAGCTGCGTACCTGCTAAAGTTGTGGTTGTGCAACTTCAAATGATCTCATTTCATCACTAACTGTCAAACATCCTTGCATGTTGACTCTCATGGGTCAGCCCTATATTTCCACAGTCCCATGTTCTTACAAGTCTGTGTCCCTCCATTTTGTCTTATAAGTTCAAGTATTATCATACTGCTTGACATAGAACAATATACATATAAGACATGTTCTACAGTGATTGTATGGGCCACGATTTATACTCTTAAATTATCATCCTGTGATGTGACCATGTATTTTCCCTGGTGTATATAATATCCTACTTTCTATTTCAGATCAGATACACTTCAGCCTTATTCTGCCTCAACTCTTTAAACAGGGACTCCTTGTGCAGTATAAAGAGAGATGATCATGTGTGGGAATATAGGGCTGTGGGAACATAGAGTGGTGGGAATATATCCACTCTGATGCAACTGTTGTTGCTGATGTTTCTCAAAATGTTGTGCTACTGAGTCGCTTTGCTGCTATTATGTATTTTCAGCTCTGCCGCACAAGCAAGAGACTGTCGTTCACATGTTGGTTTGTTTACACACTTTGCATGTGTGGGTTTGCTCTTGGATAATGGCAAGCCGCCTTGTATGAGCGTGCATGTAAACAAACCAATATGAGAAATAAAATCCCTTGCTCACGAATAGGAACTGAAAGTACCCAATAGATGCATGAGAGAGCCATGTTAGATAGAGGGCTCCTGTACCAGTAGCAATGATGACCGTTTTTTTCTCTGATAAATGTCACTGTCAACATTTATCATCCCCATTTGGCTGGGTCACGCAGGTTAAACGGTTCTGACAATAGTCACATGCATGACATTGATGATTCAAAGTAAACTGTTATCCACACTGGTCCGGCTGATATCCAAAGTTAGTTGATTTAATGAGCTGACATGAAGCGCCGCACTGCACTGGTCTGACTGGTGTTAAAGCATTCATTCTGCGTGATCCTGGTGTAGCTGTGGTTTTCTGAGTGCCTTTCATCAAATATTTCAACATCTTCATAGCAGGCTGGACGTGGTTTTCTACACATGATAATTATCAAGTCAGCTGATAGGACTGTGTCACTCATGCAAGCTCCTGTCTGACTGCCTTGCACTGTACTGTGGCAGTGGTGAGCTTACTGTGAGTACCATATGTTCTCCTTGTTGTCATGTGCCACACATCAGATGATGCCAAATTTTGCTCTCGAAGTGATGTCACAGATGGCATATGTCAATACATATCACATCACTGTGACAGACTCAACGGTCATCATGCTGGATTGGATTGCGAATAGTTCTGTTGATGTGACACGTGATGCTATGGCAAACCCCATGAAAACAAGGCTCCCCAAAAATATGAGATTTACACTTAAGCCCGCCCCCATGTCCCCATCATCACATGAGAGAACATTTGCCCTTTAACTTGTCTCTCCTCTTTTGTGACTTGGACTTGTTGGTTTCCAACTGAAGGCTGACTGCCCGCCTCTTTTCTAACTGAAGCAGTTCCTGAAAGAGTTCCTTCACGTTATGATTGGTCTTTGCTGAGGTTTCCAAGAATGCACAGTTCCACCGTTTGGCTAACTCCGCCCCTTCCTGTACAGAACACTCTCTGTTCACATCGTCACATTTATTTCCCACTAACATGACAGGAATACCTTCAATGTCACCCTTCATTTCAACAATTTCATCTCTGATTGGCTTTAGTTCCTCCAATGACTGGCGACTAGATATAGAGTAAACTAGGATAAAGGCGTGGCCTTTGGAGATTGACAGGCGCTGCATGGCGGGAAACTGATGACTTCCTGTAGTGTCTGTTATCTGGAGTGTGCATACTTGTTTGTTGCAGCTGATAACCTGTGGATGGCAAAGCGGAAACAAGTAGTATGGCTATCAACACTTGCCGCTGAGGACTTTGATAGCTGATGCACGTCTTACGAGGGCACTTAAGTTTGTTACTCGAATTTTTCTAAAGAAAAAGTGTCGAAAACTTTACAGTGTTAGTGGTTTCCAAAAACTTGCAAGCTATGCTGAGTCCAAAATTACGTGACTTCAAACTGCTATCCATTGTTACTTTATGCTTGTTTGCTCTTTTTTTTTTTTTTAAATTTTAGAGAGGATTTTTCATCTCACTCGCCCCTCTCCCTATCTCCCACGAGGCTCCAGGCCCTATACGGCTGCGGCACCAGAGGGGGATTGCCATAAGATCAACCTCCTGCTCGTATCCTACCTGGGCCCACGGACAGGTGACAAGGTATAAATCTGGCCACCAGGGAGTGTGAGGACATTTGTCGTCTGCTCTACAGTTACATGTCGATGCCTTAGACCTCAAACCAAGTCACTTTTAACTTACTTTACATCATCCTTTATTAACACAAAATTAGGTCAAATGCTGGTATCTCTCCTTTCAGAATTTTAAGATAAGTAAGTCTGATCACAGTATCGGAATTCGTAAGTGAGCTGAGAAGCAGTATGATCCTAAACATCTGAGGACGAATTTGATCTCTTCATGCCAATAAAGTGGTCGCAGTATGATTAAGGCTTTCTCTAATCCTTATATTTGTGGAGATCGACGTTATACGCTAATACTGACGATATAGAAAGTTATGTGCGGTAATAATAAGTATAACAATGCGGTTCATGAGTCTCCTATTCAAACTAATGCTCGCTCACGATAGTTCACACTTATATTATTCCAGCAGGCCTGAACACCCTCGAACTCTTCAGCTCCCTGAGGAGCATACGATGCCAATGCCATTTTAGGCGCTGATTACCAGCATTCTGACAATTATCTTCAATTGTCTATTTTCAGGTACCCATTTTACAGATGGGTGGAATGAGAAAACTGAATGAAACGCTTTCTCAAGGCACCTATAGCACACCGCGGTTGACAATCGAAGCCATGATATTTAGATTTTGAGAACAACACCGTAACTGTCCGGTCACGCTGCTCCACAGAATAAGGCGTAACGTGCTGTTCTCACTGTTTTGAAAGACACACGAAAATGACATTACTGTGTTCTTAAAGCTATAATTCATGCCTATTATAAGGGTTTAGCAAGTTCATAACAAAAAAATCAGTTCAGATCAAATTGATTTCACGGAAGCGAAAAAAAGCCCTGAGAAAGTTTTCGAAGCAGATGTGAACTGATCTGTCCTCAGGTAGAAAACCAGAACTAAGCTCAAGTACCTAAAGGCAGTGTGCTCGATTTCGCCGTAATTCAACCCCTTCCCTAACCCCTTTTCTTTCTTAAACAACGACAAATGCTCACTCGTTTCCGGCGAAATCAAGTTCGTCCCCTAAAATAGCTACACTTCAGATCTGGATCAGTTTGTCCAAAGCTCAGGTCGAGTTCACGTGAACTGAACTTAAGTTCACGGACTACGTTCATATGATCTCAGTTCTGCCTAACCCTGCTTATTACAGTGTTTCCAAGTATCTCTTATCAAGACTGCGGTGCAGTCCACCTGCACACTTACCTGTCTGTATGTGTCCTCTATAGTAGGAATGTAATTTTCTCTGAAGGTCCCCTTGACAAACCGGAGGACCAGTGAGCTCTTGCCCACTCCCCCTGCCCCGAACACGACCACCCGATAGTCATTAGACTGTTCAGGCATAACTCGAAGGCGAACGGAGCGGTCTTTGGGAATCTGTGTAGAGAAGAAGAGGACAAAATGAAATGAAACATGAAAATGAGATGGAAGTACGACTTTTACTCACTCCATAGGGAAAATGGTTTACAATGTCATACAATGTTATACATCTCATTCATAATACAAATACATAGAACAATACACATCATACATGTAAATATATAATATTACAAATGAAATACATAACAAAGTTATTGCTGGTCGTCCGCGGTGAGCGCCCTGGTGCACGCAGCTCTAAGGCCAGGTACTCATTTACACCTGAGTCGAGAGGGGAAAGGGAAGTAAAATAAAATGACTTTTCCAAGGACACTATGATGATGTAATCCACTCGGTCC
This sequence comes from Ellobium chinense, assembly GCA_033807755.1. Taxonomy (NCBI): domain Eukaryota; kingdom Metazoa; phylum Mollusca; class Gastropoda; order Ellobiida; family Ellobiidae; genus Ellobium; species Ellobium chinense. The sequence goes on along the minus strand of JAWQUT010000048.1, from coordinate 939,814 downwards.
GCGAGTCGAACCCACAAACATTGACAGTCTTCAGTTTCTGAGTACAACTCAACAAACCGCACGGCCACGCTGCCATGCATACTTTTACTGCATGTACTATTGAAGAATGATGCTTTTTAACCTTGTCATGCATGCAATATAGGCTGCTGTAAATAATACAGTGGCGCAAGAGTAAGGATAGGGGAAGATAACCATTGGGTAGAAGAAGCACTTTCACTATGGCCCCGGACACTCAGTGGATCCATAATGATAAAGAGATCTGCCCTTGTTAAATATAAGAAGCATACCATTCTATCTCTCTCCTCTTTCTTTCCCTCCAACAAACGTGACCCCTTCCCCCAATAGTAGGCAGGCCAAAAACGAAAAAGAACATGGGGTAGGCATTTGTTTGTTACAAGCAATCTGTTGTGGTAAACTGTTTGTACATATAGTAGTAAGTCATAACTAGCCGGTTGCCCCGATCAAATTTCATTTTCANGTGGGTCATCAGTTTTATGAATATTAAAATATTAATTACGCCCTTAATATTCATATTTGCTCGGGGCAACCGGGTTCATCGTAATCAGCGAGTCTCAAGCTTTCCATTGATATAGGTTGCTTGCTTGTAACAAACATTTGCCTACCTTTCGATTTTTAGAAGACTTTTTTTTGGTTGGCCTGCCTACTACAACGTCACCAACCCGGCGAGCCTCATCTGAGCTTGAAGTAAAGTTCCACAGAAAAGCCCGACTCCATTATCGAGGACGGCCACTAAAGTTATCATTTTATATTGACTTCATTAAGTTGTACTAGGACACCAATGTTTATGCTTAGTGTCCAATAATGGGACAATTTTCCATGTTGTTAGTTTAGGAAACCTTCAGTATTTCCAGTGATTCTTGCGACAAAATTATTACAGTGACATGAAAACCCCACAATCAAGCTCTGAATATTAATGAAAACTACCATGGTCTTTTGGGGTTAAAAATTTAGTCTTAAAAGCTTTATCAGAATACGTTAGTTCTTAAATAATAGCTACTACATATGTAGGTCTTCGGTCTCTTAACAAAAATATTGTCTTTACAGGATAGTTAATTAGGTTACATCAACCTTTGGCTAAATTATGATAGCGATATCGGGGTGAGAAAACAAAACCTATTGAGTTATCAAAACAATATAACTTTATGCATCATATATAGTGTAGTCCCTCACGATTTGAAAACAAAACTTAATGTCTTACACGCTGGGAGAATACATCATGCATAAATAAACCTGGAAGTAGGAACCGTTACGTATGTGACACAGTCATTTATTAGCGAGGGATCTAACTCGCTGTTGCGATCTGAGAGATTACTTTTTATTGGTCGATCCATCTCTCGTTTATTCGTGTATTACAAAAGTGTAATGTATGCTGTGGTATCAAACAGTAGCAGAAAATGAGTCTCGGGACCATTTCGAGTGCACAAACGTACAAGCGCATAGTCAGTAGTCTTTCTTTACAAACCATAGAGCAAAATAGCCTAAGGGTCTTCACATCTCGTTGACAAGACCCGCACTCAAAGAACAGAGCAATGAAAATAGTTCGGACTGGTCTGTTTGGCAGTGATAGTGTAGGCAATAGCGAAAGTATACAATCATGAAGTTTTGAAATATAATCTTAATAATATAATCTATACAATAATCTGTAATCTATAATATAATCTTAAATATAATGATATGTGAACATTTCAATATAGGCCTACACTGACCTCGCGACCTCATACCCCATCTTCCCCTAGCCCTAATCAAAAACATGCATATTCGTTAGACTATGAGCCCTTTTAGATGGTTGTGCTGACTAACCAAAACACCTAACAAAATTTGACACCGTGGACTTGCTCGCCAGAACTGAAGACTGTAAGGTTCCGCTGTAATAAAACTTCTCATGAGACTAACCGACTAAGAGTGTCGAATTGAACACATGAACAAGCTGTTCGTGAAATAAGGAAAAGAAAAATGAAGAGCATTTTTCCAAAATTCTACAAGATCCTGTTGGACTCAGAAAGAGAGGCAAAGAAAAGGTCTTCAACTGATAGCGAGTTGAAATTCTTACGCTACGTGCTGTCAAATGAAGGCAGGATATAGCACCCAACAACAACAACAACAACAACAACAACAACAACAACTATCTGGCTTTTCTGTCACGAAAATTTCAGAGCAACACACAAACTAAAAGTTGGACCAACGTGATGCAGGTTATCACTATTAAGTTCGTAAATCTATAAAAGCGCTCAGAACTGTTGTTTTCCTAAAAAAACCAACTGCTTGATGAATTAATTTTATATTTGGAACCCAATCTCAAATTCTGTTGGACGTTAAGGAATTGATTCTTTTGAGTGCCAAAAATTTCCATTCAAAATAACGAATCTGTATACAAGATATATAAATTTCTTGTGTCCTAGGTAGTGATAACCTATAATTATGACCTCTAACCGCACAAATCAGAAGACCGGTGTGTGTAAAATCGTGCAGGGGCGTGTTTGTAAGTCTTTAAGCAGTGCAGGGGCTCACGCAAACTAAGTTTGCACGTAACAAAGTGCGAAAATTAACACTGCTGACCCACATTTGACCTCTTTACAGAAATATGGAGAAAGTTATAATGCTACCTCTCTATAGTGTTATACATTTGCTTTTTAAATGATTTCTCTGTAACTTAGAGTCAGTAAAGGACTAAAACAGACACGCCAATGACGAAGCTAAGGTTTGGTGTGCGTGTGGATACAGTATAACGATTTTTTTCTTTTTAAAAGCAATTCTAAGCTTATATGTCTGTTAAAGATGATGCGTTTCGTGGTGACTAAGAGTGCTCTCACTGTGCTGGTGAACACGTTGGATTTTCTTTTTGATCATGTATTTTCAATCCTCGCTCTTTAAGTTTACGCTGTAAACTCCATACTGCTTAAAATTAGTCACGCCACATAATTTTACATAACTCATATCTTTCTTTTTAATGGAAATTCTGTCACAACGAAATAATTATCCTACTGTCCAACACAATATGAGACTGTTCCAAATATAATTTTAAGAAATTCATTAAACAGTTCTTGATGAAATCAACTGTTTATCAGCCTATTTCTAGATTCACCGACACTAGGCACAAATTCACACATTACTACGGAAAATATAAGATAAAAAATTATTCATTCTTCACACGAAAATCGTCTTCGTAGTTCATTTAAAATACTCACAAAGACATACTTCGAATATTACATTCAAACAAGATAAAGTCATTAATATAAGTTTACTATAAAGACAGACTGAAGCACAAGTAAATAAAAAAAAAATATCTTCGGCAAAATCGATAAAATGTAACATTCCGTTATTTGTTTAGTCTGTTATGACCTCCTCGTAAGAAGAACCTCGTAACAAAAACACACAAAAAATATAGGTCGATCCAGCCTCATACAGGCTATCAGGAGGTACAATTTCACAAATCACCGGGGAAAATATTCACATAATAACATAATGGCACGCTGAAAAGCGTAAACAACCTACTACGCCAGGAAGTCGAAGGCTTGCTATGCGATTATACTGATTTCTTGACACGTGAGATGCAACCAATGATCATAATATTCCAGATTTTTAGTCTGCCACAGGTAACATCCTAAACCATCACTTTCACAGAAGGAAAAATTACTGTTATATAGATGACTTAAAGAGGCCAAACCAACATTATTTATTTTGTAACCCCTTATTCACAAACCACAGAGAAATGCATGTAATGTAATAATAACCCACAATGATGACAGGCTAAACTGAACGCCCGAGGCTGAATATTATACACGTCTATGCCGTTGTCCCCGCTGAGCTCTGTGTGATATGGGAAGGACTTCCAATGGCATCTATTACCATGTCTAAACAGCAGAGAGCGACTCTACAACCAATCCCGCGCGACCGTAGTGATAACCTCAAAGGTCTAGCCTACGTGTTTGTCGCTTGTTCTCGAAATGCCACGCCAGTGCACTGCGAAGCTATTGCGCAAACCTTTGTGAGAGCGAGGCACCAACGGGGTGACGGGTGATGTATCATTCCACGAATGAACAAAAAAGAAATAAGAAAAAAAACACTTCAATAGACACATTATTTTTAGAAAAAACAAACAAGTTATTCTAGATCTAGACTTTGTGTACTGAACAAACAATGTACAAGCTTACTATATAATTCAATATGAATTCTGTATTTGCTTTGACAGTGCCTTAATAAAGTGCTGGAAAACTTCCTTTTTAAAAATTAAACCTTGTTTTGAACATTCTGTTTGACACTCTATTCCCCTATGTATTTATTTCCCTAATTTTTTTTTTCTCTATCGTGACAGCATGTAGCTGGTATATGATGAGAAAAGAACGTCGAAATCAGAACTATGCTTACCTCCCCCCCCCCGCCCCACCGCCCCCCAAAAAAGCCCATATTACAAGCACTGAAATA
>JAWQUT010000048.1:910619-930546 GCA_033807755.1 Ellobium chinense | reverse complement strand
GGCTGAACAATATCATGTACACAGTAATAATCTGTATACAGGCTGTATCGAAGTGGTTGGCAAATATTCAGGTATTTGGTAGAGCTTCTCCAGTATTTCACAATGTTTAGCCTGGCTATTAGCATCACTAAAGAGGGTCATGCCCTAAGTGGCCTGACATTTTGGTAGACTGGGCAGCTTGCCAGATTGGCCCACAGCAGGGGGGTCACAGCATATCCGACTTGTACATGCGCAATGGCCGGAAACCTCCTGCCTTCTCTATCACAATTTCTCTTGTAGCCAGGCTCCAGTGATTGATGGGTCTTGCTCCTAAATTGGCCTGCTAATATTACATGTAATTATTATCTTAAACAATTCTTGCCTGGGTTGGAATCGCAATGGCACTCAGTAGGCCTGTGGGCTGTGAAGCTTAACTATTGCACCGTAAACAGTTATGTCAAGGCATAACAGAAAATGGCTTATTGCTGTGACAATTTGTGTCTGGGGACTCATTAGCCATGACATTCTCTAAGTCACGCTAGCCCTCCTACCAACGAGCCAAGCACAACTACATTATACCAGATGCCCCCTTCTCTCTCCTTCCCTCCGCTAGCCCCAACAACAACAAAAAGTTTACTTCAAGAGATTTAAAAACAACCCTGAAATAAACTTTTAAACACTTTAGCAGATGGATATGTCCTCTAATCGCAAGTTTCATTGATCTACGTGCTATACTTTTGTCACAGCAAAAAATTCAAAATACATTTTTTAATAAGTGACGGACTAGAGCTAGTCTGTTAGACACGCACATAACAAACTTTTATTAAATAAGAGTTTTTCAATTTTCAATTGTGACATAACCATAGCTACGTTCTGTCTAGTTTCCGCTGGTGAACAAAAGGGGCGGTCCTTTTACTTCTTGGCCGGTCCCTCGGTACGGAGATTCTAAGCAAGTGTGAGTTTCTAAGCAAGTCAAGATGGCTGCGACTGATGCAGAAGAGCTAAAAAAGAGTGCGCTGATTTGCGAATGGCGTGTGCTGTACTTATGTCTTTGTCTCATTTATTAGCAAAAACACCACCGTAAATTCTTGCCACATCCTTCCTCTACACAGAGCCACATCCTCCTTGTACACAAGGCCGTTGATATAAAGTTTTACTAACAAATTTGAAATCGTAGATGTGGCCGCCACTGTTGCTGAGCTCTTACTTCCGGATTATCTTTCAATAACCTAAGCCCCTCCCACTTCTCTACGGGCTAACGCGGGGGAACAAAAACATTTCCCATATCATTTGAAATTTGCAGCATTAACAAATAGTGTCCATCTACTGGTGCATGAGATTTGAACTAGGCCAACTGAAGTTTATTAAACTCAGAAATTAAGAAAACTCTTTAGGAATTATTCGACATTACTTGAAATTTGAACTTTCTAACAGATGGTGTCCATCTACTGCTGCAAGACATCTTAGCTACTGAAGTTGTTAAACTTTGAAACAACGTTAACGTTTTTGGGAGCCTTCCGAAAAGATGAGTATCCAATCTCAACATCGTACAATATGACATAATATGTCAGTTGTCTTCTAACACCTCGTATCACGCTTCCTTAATCACTTTTCGGCGGCTTCTCAACAAACTCTTGTTTCTTTTCTTTCTTACGACTTTCCTCTCCAGTCAGACGCCGATTTTGTTTTTGTTCTTAAAGATCAGATACATTACCGCACAAAGCTAAAAAAAAACCCCAAAAAACGACGACTGCAGCCACTTTCGCACCTGAAATAACACCCTCGAAACCGATTGTAATGCCAATAAGAGCTTATTGAGCAACAAATAAATGTCATCGCAGCTGTAATACTAGCTTATCTAGCATAATTGGTAGCATCTTACGACAACAAGACAAAAGTACCAAAAAATCAGTTTACCTAATCTACTTGTGGTTTTTATAAAAATGTCAGGAAAAAACGCAGGAGGAAGAAAAAAGGTTGCTTAAACTTAAAAATACGCTGAATGTGCTTACTTAATAACTTTGTCTCAGATATTGACTTGGCAAATATTAAATCTCGTACTGAATGCCAATGTGTCGGGGTTAGGATAGTCACAACACAGATTGACATTTCGATGTAACAAATGTTCACGACTCTGGTAAATAGCAGAGCTCATTACTGACAGAGGCGGAACAAAGGGTGGCTTGGGATGGGCAAGGCATATAAGGAGATAGAGTAGTTGGCGAAGTGAATGGGGAGAGAGGGCACAGTGAAAATAATTACACGGTGTAAAATAATTACAGTATAACAATCAGAGGATGGATGGGGAAAGCCAAGATGAGAGACACAGACCGATCCTCTCGGTATTTTTTATCTGCAATATACTGGTTTAGTAAGTCATGACCTAACATTAAAAGAAGTCCCCCATTTAAGGTGGCTTGTATTGTATTGTGTTGTATTGTATTGTATTGTATTGTATTGTATTGTATTATTGTATTGTATTGTATTGTATTGTATTGTATTGTATTGTATTGTATTGTATTATACAATGGTGGACTCACATACACAACTTCTGGATTGACATCACGTGATATTTGCGGATTTGATTACATGTGAGCACATCTTCTTACGTCCTCTCTGTCAATCTGAATTGACTGAAATTTTGGTAACAAAAAAACAAAAATCTGTACTCCATCTTTCCTCATGAGCACGACGCCACATCACTCGTGACATCATAAGGGCAACGTTTCAGTATTTAAAACCGATCTAGATTTCTTTCTCCACCCTTCATTAATCCTTCGCCTCCCTTCTCCGCGGGTCACCCCTGCCTTCAGCTAAGCACACAAAGCAACTGAACAAAGTCTGTTACATAAATCTAGTCTAGTTATTGTAATTCATCAGAAAATTGTTGTTCCCCTTCTAGCCTTAGTATGAATTTCATACTATCTAGTGACCACATTATGGCAACATATCAGCACGAGTTGATTCAACAGTCTTGCGGCTTCTTTCAGCCCTAAATGGAGTCTGCTAGTAATCCGAATATATCAGGGTCCAAGCAGCAACATGTAATAGGACCAAACAGCATCAAGTATCCGATCAGATTTCACAACTGGCATGGGCATAACCATAAGAGACATACTTTGGAGACAAAACTCCCTCTTATTTGCATGAATATCACTGCACGCTATAAGCATCAACTCGATGCGCATTCAGTGCGCGCTTGAACCCCTTTTTTATGCATATTTTTGTCTCCTCCTTCACCTCCCCACTCTCCCCTTGCTTGACACCATACCACCACCACATCATGATGTATCCATTTTATTTCGGTGTTTCCACACAATTATGATCCAGACTGGGAAATCATGCTTTCATTTATTGAGAGATAGGCGGGGATGGCGATGGGAATCAAGCAACGACAAACCAAAACCAGCATGCCCCAGCAGGCTGACCCAGAGTCTGAAAAAAGAACTTATGCATTACGCCCCTGGGAAAACCTCATCATCTCTGCACTGCGTGATGCCGGGCCTGTCCACAGGAAAACAACCTATCAATCAGTCTGTGCACTTAAAAGAACTGTCATGGGGCGCAGCTGGTACGGTGGAAGCCATCTATAACGGAAGCGTTTATAAGGTTGTATCAGGCAGGTCTCGATTCCTGTCTCCTCCTTCTCCTCTTCTTCATTGTTGAAACCAGCCTTTTTAAAGCAGGATTGAAAGAGCAAAATTCCATCTTCTATGATATAACTGACTGCCTTACCCTCGACAAGGTTTTGCAAAAATAAGGGGATCTGACAGCCAATACCGGAGTGAAAATTCTTCGGTCATTGTTCAGAGCATGACTGACTGGAGCTACCATATGTTACATCAGCTACTGACAGTGATTGCATGTAGCATTAGGCTACCAACGCAAGGTATGCATGTTTGCACAAAAGCCATGAGAATACTCGTACAATAAATCAGTGCAATGTTCCGCATTTATCTCAAGTACCATCTCGGCCGCCATTTCTTCGGAAATCGCCTGTGGGCGGGGTGGAGTAGAACTGCTAGTGGGGCAGACCTACAACCACAAGGATCATGGTCTGTACCACTGAAGTGGAAAGACATTTCTTCTAGTGGACAATTCCGTCCGCTTCGTCCGCTGGGTCCAACCTATAATGAACAAGTTTGTGGTTACTTTTCCTGTCACCATGACCAGTATGGAAACAACGGGACATGGATAAAATTTTGAAAGTGCCGACCACCCCCTCATTCCCGAAATCAACTTTATACGCCGCATCATTAGCCTACTGAGGTGAACAACGGACATCTCTCCGTATTGCGTAATGTACATTAAATCAGCGCCTTACTTTTTGACCTTTCCTCTGGAAGTGTGCTTCGCATGCTGCCCATAAGGATAACCCCTTCCACTGTCGAGAGCAGATGATTGTTTGATGAAAGACTTTTGTTCTTGTTATAGACGCAGTCACGTTCCCCTACTCGTTTATATGCCAGCTGAAAGATTGAGAATCGCAAGCAGTAGTGCCACCTAGTTCAGTGGTTATGACCTAGACGTCTAGACTGTTCAAAATTCCCAAAATCCTGAAAAAAATAATTAGGGTAGAAACTCGCAAACTCAAATTCCAAGGTTCCAAGAGATCGGGTCATAATTTCGAATTCTGAAGAGTTCGTGAATACAATCGATACCTTTTTTCCCTACTTTTGAGATCCAGCAGCTATCTGGTCTTGACCCCTTCGGCGGTAAGCCATAGTCTAGTATATAGGGCTATCTCGAAGGACAGCACCGCAACGATAATGATACAGTTCATTTAGTCATAGACAAGTCATGGACTAGATCGATATTTCGACTAAATCGGTGCTATTGTTAGAGAAAGCCGTACATAGGTCTTTCTTAGTTGTTGGAAATCAGAGTACAGGGTATGTCCACGACGGTGTTTGTAGATTGTAGATTGCACCAAAACGTGGGTGAGTGAGGGTATCTTTGTAGACTGCTCCAAAAGGGGCTTGGGGACACCTATGTAGATTGTGCCAAAAGTGGGTTGTGGATATCTATATACATTATCCAAAAAAGGAGGTTGGGGAAACCTATATAGAATGTGCGAAAAGGGGGTTGGAGTTACTTATGTAGCTTGAACTGAAAATAGCAGAAAGTTTTCGGTGACCATAAGAAAAACAAACGCCAGTTTACCGTAATTCAGAAATTCCAAGCTTTTTAACTATAGTTTCTTGCTTGCCTCTTCCCTTTATAATTTTCGAATGCATTTATACCGTTTTGAAATATGAAGCTTCCTGCACATTAACAGGTGTGACCATGCTGTGACCATGACATGCAGAGTTCGTGCAACTGTTCAACGAGTTGTTTTGTTGTTTTTTTTTTGTAAATCTGTTACTTTGCTTCAGATTGAGATATACATGTGCCAGATTTTCACAAGTTATATTAAGAACTTTAAATTCATGCGCTAACAACAAGTACAGCATTATTTTTTGGCGTGGTCTAATACAGTTTATTCTTCTCCCGAAACGCTCATTCAAACGAGATACGCGAACTGCCTATGACTGTGACGATGAAGATATTTATGGCCAACCACTCGACTTCTCAGAAAGAGATGCAAAGTCTCGAAAGCAGAGCTGGAGAATAAAGCTAGGTTGCACAGGCCAGCGCATGTATTTCTACATAGTAACATAGCATTACAGATTTTGTTTTTGTGGCCAAGTGCATTTTAGAAAGCTGTCAGCGGATCCGTGTGACAGATCATACTGGGCGGTTAGTCAAGGGCTGTTTTCAGCTATCTAGAAACAAGCCAAAAATGATGAAATCGAATCATGCTCTGTCTTTCTCCCCTCCTGCTCTCTCTCCTTCTCTTCCTATGTGTGGGCAGCTCACTCATTAAATTATTGGCTCACCATCTACGTTCATAATAACATGCTGGCGATCCTCCAAGCTCGGAATCCTATTATACATGAACTACTATGTTATCTTCCTTGACAACACGTGGGAAGCGACTAAACTAACAATGATATGACTGTCTTCTATAAATACATGTAGTCTAGTGACAAAGCCTTTCAAAACGCCAAGATATTATGCTTCGTCCACTGATCGACACGGAGCTCTTTAGCTTTGAACGGAGCCTGACCGCATAGTGGGCGGTGGCCAGGAATAGTAACAGTGCTGTTTAACCTATCCACGGCTACTCGATGATGGATTTCATTATGAACGATAGTTACGGGTGGAATTCAGTTACATGTCGTTGCGCTGATTGGTTATCCTGGCATAGAAGTAATGAGTGGAGGTAGAAGTGAAAGGGGAGGGTGGAGGGGGGATCAACAAATTGTCTAGAGCCTGCCTGCCTGCCTGCCTGCCTGCCTGCCTCTCTCCCTCCCTGCCTGCCTGCCTGCCTGCCTGCCTGCCAGCCTGCCTGCCTGCCTCACTCACTCACTCACTCACTCACTCACTCACTCACTCACTCACCCTTTTATCCCACCCACCCATTCACTCACTCACTCACTCACTCACTCACTCACTCACTCACTCTACTCAACTCACTCCACTTCTTCCCTCCCTGTCATTATCTGCCCCATTTCACTCAACCACTCACAATTTCATCTCTCTCACCACACCCTCCGACCTGTCCCCTCCCCTTCCACACCATCCCAGCATCATATTCTACTGGAAGCACGTCATCCTGTTGATGGTACACCGAGCTAACAATGAGTTATCTATCGCCTACTTTAGGTTGTTGTTGTTTTCGTTAGTGGGCTTGCTGTTGTTGTTGTTGTTGTTGATGCTGGTGCTGTTGTCAAGATCACAGTTGCGAGGTGACGGTGAAGGGGGTGAGAGGAGGAGCGATTGGATGGACGGAAATGGCTGTCGAATATAATAGTAACATCGCTTATATCAAACCTCTTATTTCAGGCCAAACCAGCAGGGCCGCAAGGTCACTAATCATCGTAATTTGCGGGTGGCGGCGCTCGCTGCAATACAATGGCTGTGCTGAGGTTGTCTTTCTAAAGTAGTCCTTGCTGCTGCTGTTGTTGTTGTTGTTGTTGTTGTTGTTGTGGGAGTGGTATTAGTGGTGGCATTGGTGGTGGTGGTGGCATTAGATCTATTAATTTCGGTAAACTGTCAGTAATATCTGATGTCTGATGTGTTGACAAGCTAAAACCCGCCCGACCCACTTCTCTTCTGGACTGAGTAGGCGTGGCTAAAGTGCATACCAACAAGTATGCCTGTTTGGCTACTGTGGAAGCTAAATTAATATCACGCATCCCACCATTCACACTGTAGTGCTTCTCGCCTGTTTTAGCCTACTGTCCTCCTTTTAGTAGCATTTTTTTTTGGTTCTTTTTGGCTTTTTAAAATCTTCGTACAGATCAATATCTTTCAAGCGCAAGGTAAAATTAAAAAAAAACAGCAAAAACTCTCTTTCGAAACAAGTAAAGAAACTGCGTGTTGTGGAAATACTCGGCACGTAGGGAGTAAAACCTATATATAACTCACACCGGCCTAAAATATTGTGTCTTCGAGGAGGTGGAGAAAGCAGGAAATAGGAAGACGGCTTGCTGGAAAGGGGCGGTGAGGAAGCAAGGCCGACGCAAATTCCATCTACAAAACGGCCACTTTCGTCTCCGTTTTCTCGCAGTTATTTCCATAATGTACACAAACACGGAGCCATAATATCTTGGTGCTCTTAGGCGATGCGTATCCTCATCCTTCTCTTTGGACTTTTTTTTTTCTCACGCACTCTATATATATATGAGAGAGAGAGAGAGAGAGACACACACCCACACAGAGACAGAGAACGGTAAGAAGAGAGGGACGAGCTCATCCATTATTGTCCATACTTATCCACACAAGAGAGAGAGAGAGCGAGGGAGAGGGAGAGAGAAAGAGGGAAAGAGAGAGATATGATGAGGGGAGGATATCACCTTCGATCGGTCATTCCGTGGAAACTGCAAAGGGCTCACGCTTGCGCGGAGGGGCAGAGCTAAGAAAAAGGGGAGATGAAGGGGAGAAGCAGATAGGCTCTGCGCATGTGTGAGAAAAGAGGAAGGGGGAGGGGGATGGGGAAGTGAAGGAGGCTTATGAATGAATCTGATCGATTGATGACGTCGGTGACGGCCCACACATTTTCTACAACTCCAGGCTTCCAGGATGATGTATGAAGCTTACAGCAATTTCAGCGGTGATGGAGTCGTGGCAATACACGGCAGTATAAACTGCTGGTCTCTTGTATAGCAGAAACGAATTACTTAGTGTCGCCCATTTCTTGTGTTTCAGCACATTTTGGTCGCAACGTACTAGCCTTCTTGGGTCTCACTGTGTGAAAGAACACTATGTTGGCCAAGACTATGCCTGTATCTTGTTACTTGCGAGAGACAGCGTGGCCCGTGTGGTTTGTGAGTTGTACTCAGAAACTGAAGACTGCCAAGTCTGAGATTTGTATGTTCGACCCATGGGCTGGGTAGTTTGCTTTGTGAAGTCCTTTACGATGGCCTGCAGGCTGACTGCAGTCAAAAAGTTCTTCCGTACCGACTGTACGTGTAATACCCCCTTTAGATGTAAATGATACCTGGCTTTGGNGGGGGGGGGGGAGGGATCCGAGTGCTGTCTCGCAGGCGACAAGCAATGACTCTTGTTACGTGTTTCATTTATGTATTTAAATGCATGATGTGTATTGTTCTATATGTTTGTGTTTGTATTATGAATGAGATGTTTAACATTGTATGATACCGTATTCCAATTTTCCTTCGGGGTCATTAAAAAATCTACCATGCAACAAGGCTGCAGAAGTGTGTAAAACATCCAGCAAGAGGATTCAAACAGTGGGGGTCACAGAAGGAGTGAAATGGTTAGAGAGAGACAGAGATGAATGCAAACAGTGTTAGTCATAGACTCGCAAAGAACCTTGAGGAGAATTAGAGATTCGCTGCCTGAGAGCTGAAAAAGGCCACAGCAGCACCTGTGGCCTTGGATCTACTCTCCCGGACATTCGAGTGTCAAGGCAAATAACATTACCGATAAAATCAGGAACACGTCTAGAACATATTAACATGGCATGCACACAGTCGAAAGCGACACTGCGGTGTTTGTGTAAAGAGAGAGAGAGAGATGATGATGATGGGAGGGTATCACCAATTAGCCACGTGCAAGCACCCGAATTCGTATGGAACTTCCCACTGACCTATCAATAATAATATGCCTGTAGCCTAAGTTCCTGCTTACATGTTGAGTGAGCAGCTTTCATATCGAAGCTTAGAGACAAAACAGTAATGTGACGCAAGTTTCATCACATCATGTACTCTTACAAGCCCGCTTGGGGTAGACAGGAAAACACGAGAGGCATGATAGATACTCTACTAACTTGAATTCAACGGTACGGGCTCCATAATGGCGCATTTTTTTAGGGTCGATTTCATTAATCAAACACCTCATACTCCAAAGAAACTTTGCAGATCGCAAATCTACTGTCCCTCCAAACGTTATGATAACGAAAATTGAGAAAAAAATTGTTTGATGTTTGAAATATAATGATGAGTTCATTTGAGTTCAGGCAGCGTCCATGGCCATGCATAGGCAGGACTTGTCTTACGATGGTGACAATCGGATGACACAGCTTACATAAGCCATTTGCCACGTCATGATTTTCAAGTGCTGATGTCACTAAAGATCCCGTGATTTCATTAGCCTGTACGTAGGAGCGTTCTATAAGCCTATTGGCTTGGGCGAACAGGTAATGATAGGTAAATGGGAAAGCTACTTCCGGGGCATTCCTGTACATCTAAGAACTGTTTGTAACCAAGGGTAATAGTGTACCTTACGTCATACGTAGCGAAAGCGTTAAGCCCAGCTTGACCCATATCATAATCGGAGACTTAGACTTATGTCCCAACCACAGATACTAAGATGCTAAAACAGAAAAAGAAAATGATGGTGATGATGATGAAGACATCTGATAATCTCTTCACTGTGATCAAAGTACTGTGTTTTTAGTAGTAAAGTGCAATTTTTTAAACTCGTAACATCGCTGGTTTGGATGGAACTTTTTAGATACTTTAAGTCCTTATTTCAAATGATGATAACAGATAATTATGATGATGGTTGTCTCTTCATTTAAAAAGAAGACAAAAATTGCCAAGTTATGAACTCCTTTGAGAACGAAGGACTAGCAGAAAGGTATGTCGCACACAATTCTGGATTTTACCTTGATGAGGTTTAAAGCTATAGACAGCCTTGGGGCCCCTTGTTAAACAGTTATATCAGAAACTATTGTGGAGGTGCATACCAAAACCACTTTCCACATACAACTGATAACATATTTATGACGCATTTGAATTCCTTGACGGCGATGTCTTTAGCGTGAAAATTATAAAATGATATTAATTCAGTGACTTGTAAAGATTTCGTACCTTATTGTGTGGCTTTTCTCATAGCGCTTGGTGTGCAACTCGCAGGATGCTTTCAGTTAAGTTGATTACATAATACAGTGACAAACTAAAATTTCAGAAGTTTAAGAAAACACCAAAACAACACCAAACAAAACCAGAAAAAAAACCAACTTAAATCCTTAAAACTCCTTTTTGTTAGGCTGTAACAGATTTTGAGGCCTTAAGCTGGAACTTGTTCAGCTAAAGCTTAAATCCGGAAGGAAAGCACAACAGACTGTGCTGGGAAGTGATGCTCCTAAAATAGCAAAGTCACTGCACTGGGGCAAGGCAATGCCCCCCCCCTCTCTCTCTCTCTCTCTCTCTCTCTCTCTCTCTCTCTCTCTCTCTCTCTCTCTCCCAGCTGTCGGAATATGATCCAGCAGAAAAGTTGTCACGGCAGAGAAGAAAACTTCAAAACTGATCATGCCAGCTGCCTTACATGTCGCTGAATGATTTACTTCGTCTCTTTTTTTNGGGGGGGGGGGGGGGGGGTGCTCAGACTGTATGAGGATGTAATGCAGTGCTGACTACAAAGAGAAGTAAGTAAATAAAGAACTAAGTAAACAAATAAGAAATAATAAATAAATAATAGCTCAGTCACCGGTTAATATAAATACATGTGGCGCTAATACTAAAACCAAGTAAGAAATACTTAAAAAGGTCTCTGAATTCAAGTGAATAAGTGTATGTACAATTCAGATAAATAAATGAAATAAATAAATAAATAAGTAAATAAATAATTAAATAAATAAATAAATAAATAAATAAATAAATAAATAAATAAATAAATAAATAATAGCTGTCTTAGTATACCTATTAAACTATCTCAGAGTTCACTGTTTAATGGACCTATGTAAGGTCATTACTTGGTGTGTTGTGAGATGGTCACTTTATCTATGAAGAGTCATGATAGCTAAATGGATTCCATTTGAAATTGTTATTTAATACTTGTTCCTCAGACTAGTTACGACAGAAGTGCAATCACTTGAAATACCATAAAAGTTTGAAAGAAGTATAAGTACTTTTTGTACAGGAAATCAGTTCATTTTGACCCGAAGTCCATAAGAGCCCAAAATAAATTAAAAAAAAAACAAAACACAAAACTTAGGTATTTGGCTCCGAAAGCGATAACTGACATCTCTGAAAAGCCTATAATAAGCTCTTCATTGGCTAAGCTAGGTCATTCGACGCCCACTTTTTACGTTATTTTGCACCTCTGTGTTCTATCCACAACGGTTGTTTATATAACCATAAGCATTACTCAGTCATATACGCTTTTGTGTCTCACTCTCAGGCCATGGCAAATCCGCGAATGTTAGTCTTTGCTGACTAATTCGGAGAAGTGAATTATATTCTCTTGAACAGAAACACTCATCACAAAAAAAAAAATCATCCTAAAAAAAACCCCAACTATCATGTAGTTTAACGCACCCATTAAGTTTTGTGTGCATTCTATTATGACATGGTTTGTGTTTTACCGTAAAAAGAAGTATGTGCTTCTGATAAAAGCTTAAAAGAAAAAAAAAGAACAGAATTTTATATTTTACGCAGATTTATTTCACTTTTTAAATTCACTTCAGTTATTAAACTATCCACCCTACTTATGGCTAATAGCCAAGGCCCCTGAGTTAATCACTCGCGTCACTTCCGGTTTCACCTTATCAAGGCGGGTCCTTGAAGAAGCGATAACGGCAAAGAGAGGATCAGACATTGAAGAGGACATACTTTCGAGAACGTACGCCCTGAGTCGTTCTGTGGAAAGTGACAAATATGTCGCGACTGGATGCTTATTGCTGCGCCTCAGTTAATTATAACATGGGTGGGTTCTTGTGCTGCAGATATTTTCAAACCCCTCCACATGAAGGGTTTAATGGTCGTTTTACACGCCAACCCCGCCCTCCCCCCACCAACATCACCAAGAGGTTAAGTAAACGCTATGAATGCCCTTTTCCCATAACATGTAGGTTTGGACTGAAGCGATGTAAATGTCCACTCTGACCAAACACACACACACAAATCTCCATCCTTGCGGCAACAAGATAAAATATTTGGGAAGTAAAATTAGATAGAAAGGGTCACTTCCAAGTTCCCAGGCTATATTTCTACTTTTGTGGCGATTCTGAATAATTCATAAATCATCCTTTCTCGTTTCCTTGAAAGCTGCTGCAGCACTGTTCCTTTAACATTGCAAGAACGGGATGGGATAATATCAAAAAGCC
This sequence comes from Ellobium chinense, assembly GCA_033807755.1. NCBI lineage: Eukaryota > Metazoa > Mollusca > Gastropoda > Ellobiida > Ellobiidae > Ellobium > Ellobium chinense. The sequence continues at coordinate 917,948 of JAWQUT010000048.1, read as the reverse complement.
ACTGAAACACATGTAATTTTCTCCATGACAGTAAAATATTATCTTTGATATTATTACTATAATTATTGATATTATTACTGGTCTTTGAAGAGGAAAGCAAATCACCTAAAGAAACAGCGCAGAATGACTTTTAGCTAAAGTTACACGGTTATTATCTTAAGCCAGATCGTCTATCTCACAAGTAAGCGACGTATTCGTCGGAACATAAAACATTTTTATACCATACCTTAGTGCAGAATCCCCACCAAAATCGCAGCCCTATCCGTATCAAAGAAAACAAAACTGTTTTCGCCATAAAACATGTAACAAAACGATAAATTGATTTTCCGATTTCAAACCAAACTCAACAATTAAGAACTTGCGCATTAACGATGGGATCTCTTATTATCGTAAAAATTACATTAACTCAACGTGTTGAACGTCATCGAGTGTCTATTCAGCATCCATGAACTAATGTAATTCTTGCGCTTTAGCGATGTGATCTTGTACCATCGTAAGAATTACTTTAACTCAGCATGTTAAAAACCACAAAGTGTCCATTCAGCACTTATGTACTAAATGTACTATTGCAATTCTCATGTTGGTAAGAGATCCCATCGTTAAAGCGCAAGCTCTCAATTATCTCTGGAGTTTTATTTTTAAAAGATTTGTATATCCCACTATTCTGGTGTGGATGCACGGTTATTTAAACATTTATTTAAAACAAATCCTTTTGATCTGTAGCTACTGTTTATAGTATCGCTTTTCGTTCGATGAAACGTGCTAATCCTGGACAGGTAGACTATGTAATATGTAATATATATGTACAATGAAACTCAGTAGTAACGAGATGCTAGGTACTTTTATACTTTTTAAACCGTTTTTGCCGTGTCCTGTTGCTAGCAAAACTGGGGCACGGAGACCAGAGAAATAACCTGAACGGTACTCCCATAGTTTACAATTATGTGTGTCTTTCCGTTAAGGTAACAAACATTCGGTCGTGCAGACAGTCTGTAAATAACGAGCAAGACGATTTTTACCGATACATCTTCTGTCAAACCAACCAAGATATTGATTGGAATAAAAGAAATAAATAGTGCGAGACCTGTGAAGGTCTTAATATATATTAATGCCTTAATAGTCGGATGTTTCTGCCTTCCAGTCCCGTTATGAAAGGTCTATTTTAACACTTACAAAGAAAAGAAGGAAACGGGGACTGAAATTACGCCTGATACAACGGAGTTCCCGAAAAAAAACAACAGTGCCCGCTATAAATAGGTTCTACTGTACAAATGTCATTGCCCATAAAAATCCTGGATGAGCTTACTTAAGTAGCTTATTTATGTCCCACTGAGTTTGGACGTCAGATTTAGTTCTGACATCACGGGGAAATACGGATGTAACTTTGAGGAGGACACCCACTAGCTATTTATATAGAACTTTACCACGGAATGACGATGCAAGGCGGACTTTTGCAAATTTTAAATTATATAGTCTAAATTTAGAGTCAGCTCATGACTTGCAACGTTACCCTCGACTAGGGCAACGTCAAATAGAAATAAAAAGAAACATGTGTTGAAGCCAGGGGATTTCCTGACTTCTGCATCTTGCTAAATAAGCCTAAACAACTACCGATGACGTATCATTTCTATCTTTAGATCTGCACGCTGTGCTTCATGACCTTAATTGGCCCAGAGCAGCGATAGCATCATCTCCATGACCCGGAATCGTCAGAAATAACCACAAGCTCTTCAAGCACGGAAATCATGAACAACCGAGGCTTAACTGATGTCACATTCAACTGCTGAGCTAAGAGACCGCTGAAATGGACTACGTATAGGTAGTGACTGCGTCACGTCAGTTAGAACGTCGCAAAGATGAAGGAAATCTCATGACGATCTACACACATCAAACGGATTATTCAGAGATGCTCAGCAGCTGTTGCAAGAGTGTAAACAGTGAATAAACAACAACAACAACAACAACAACAACAACAACAACAACAACAACAACAATAATAATAAAAATGAGCTTTATACGTCTCGTATCCAGCCTTATGCCTGCTCACGCCACGTCACACTATTATTACACCAGCAGGCCTGTTTATTCTAGGACTTTCTCCACGCTCTGGGGAGCATACAGTGTCGCAGCCATTTACAGGCGCTGATCATTAGCATCCTAGCATATCTTCCATTGCCTGTAGCGAAGTACCCGTTTTACAGAAGGATGGACTGAGGAATATATCGGACTTTTGCGGCATAATCACCTCCAGAGCCATATTTCACACTTTTGGCGGGCCATAATTTACAACTTCGGCGGGCCATATTTTACATCGTTGACAGACCACATTTTACACCCTTAAGGGGGGGGGGCATATTTTACACCTTTGGCGTGCCATATTTTATGCCCTTTGCATACCATATTTCACACCTTGGCGAGCCATATTTTATACTCTTGACGGGCCATATTTTAACCCCTTTGGAGGTCCATATTTCACCCCTTTGGCGGGCCATATTTTACACCCTTGGTGGGCCATATTTTACCCCTTTGGCGGGCCATATTTTACATCCATGGCGGGACATATTTTATACCTTTGTCGGGTCACATTTTGGCTCGGCAGGCTAGCAGGTTAGGTACCACTGGCCTACACAGCCAACGCGTACTGCGTAAGCGTTACAACTGTGGTTTCTGGAGATCCCCAAGAGAGTGGCGGGAGAGAACGCCATAAAAGCGGGTCTCTTCATCTACATTCATAGTTTCTATCTATGGCTTGTGTCTAAAAGTGGCGCGCGGGGTCGGGTAACAAAATTATTCCTGTGGCCAGCATCGCATAGCCTTTACACAGCAGGCCAAATATAGAAAAATTGATGGGAAGTCGGCGACAGCCTTGATTGTTTGAGCTGTACTCGCAGAGCCCTCAGGAAAACAAGACTCGCATCAGAACCCCACTAAAACTACCGAGAGTCTGTTCTCGTAAATAGGCAAGGGAGACATAATAATAGACGCGACGAGGGCAGAGACAGAGAGAGCGAGAGAAAGGCACAGCCAGAGAGCGAAAGGGAAAGAAGCGGATGAAGTGAAGGAGACAGAAACGGAGAGTCGAAGAGAAAAAGAAAGAGAGAAGGAAGGAAGGAGAGTAAACAAAAAGAAAATCAATTCAACTGGGCCCTGATTGTAATGATTTCTGTGCACGGAGCAATCGATGGAACAGGCGGAATCCGCGTGCCTGCCGTGAGCAGGGAGATTTCTCTGGACTGAAATCGAATTTCTGGTCGGACAGTGAGTACCGCCCGCCCAGTGGTATGCAGTATCGCTGTGGTCAGTGTTAATATACATCGGGACGTAGTGCTAAGGCACACTGAATAACACCCAGCCAGTGGTATGCAGTATCGTTGTGATCAGTGTAAACCCCTTCGGTACGTATTATGTACATTACGTCCTTACCCTTTTGTACAAATACGAGTAGCTCTTAGACGTACCGGTAAATTCCGCAAGCAGCATTCCTAGGAAGTATCCAACATACTGCCGTTAAAATGAAGAACCTAGTATCTACGTATCTGGGTCAAATGGACATTTTTATATCGTTAAAATCGTTGGAAAATTTTGCGTCTGATAATCTTAGTTTGGCATCGATACCTCATTTTTAAAGGGGTCTATAGTAAAATTGGTAACGATGCGACTATTCTATCAACAGTTATTAAAAGAAACAGTTTTTCGTCATTTGTAGCAAAACATGAAAATGGTAGATACTAGGTTCTTCATTTTAACGGCAGCATACCTGTAAGGCATATCTCCTCTACTGAACTATTCTTACGAACAGGCTATTGAGCACATATTACCTTGGTGACTTGACGTAGTGAAGGGGTTAACAGGCAGTGAGGAACGGAACTCCTGGGTGTTACGACGAAAATGATTTCCTTCCTTAAGTAACCGCGCCTACCTTTGATCTCCGGCTCCTTCTACATACACCTTCTGTCTGGACTCCTGAGCATCTATAATGATCAAAAGATCAACTCGATCCAGCTAAATTTCTGACAGTTTCTTCTCTATCAACTTCTAAAATATCCACTTTTGTCTTCATATATTTCTCGTTCCCTGATATTTTAACGAGGTTGGTGGAGAAAGGGGGGGGGGGGGGNGGGGGGGGGGGGCGCATCCAGATCTAGGCCGCCTTCTAAGGAATTAATTTGTACTCTGTGTTTCTGATGAGAAATTTTAAACACCTTCAACATCTGAACAGCCTGAAATTCTGCTTTACCTACCCCTGATAAGGTTGGGCAAAAAGCACTTTTGCCACAGAATAATCACACCATGGGAAACAAGCGTAATTTCTCTCGAGTAGAAGAAGAAATAAATAAGCTTACAATAGCCTGTTACACTAAGGGTAAAGTGTATCCTGGCTAAAAGTTACGTCCTTTTATGACAGCCTTTTTGAATCAATTCAAGTGCATCACTTTGTACAATGGCTCAAGATACTGCAGACATAAAGCGGTCATTATGACTGTAATTTCTAAGGGAAAAAAATGACATAAGGATTAACCAGGCAGCTGATGAATACGTTTATGTCTGAGATTTACTCTCTTCGATGCACATGCATATGTAACGTGTATCACTGCGCACGGAAAGACATAGATCTAGCTCTAATGCGCCTCATAATTTTGTGCATCTAAAACGAACGGCACGCGACAGAATCCATACGTATAATGTGATATTTATTCTAATATGTCTGGTCTAGAAATGTCAAAGCGGCTCACAGGATTGGCTATTTCTCCCTACGGTGTATCACTAAAATAAACGGCGCCATCAACAAAAACAATAACAAAACAAAAAAAAACCAAAAGAATGATTCTAAATGCGTTGCTTCTTTTCCTGGCGAGGTGTCTTTGGGCTATATGAGTAAACCAGCTGTCTTGCACATAGTCAGAATGAGACCTACATTTCGAGACAAGGAACTGAGACATCAGTACTGACGGTGATTTAGACTCTTCGGTTTTGAATTTTGCGTTTGTTTCGGGAATGCGAAAGTGAAATGAAGTTTCTTTCCACAAGAATGTTGGCTTTATTGGACAGTGGTTGGTACTAACAAGCGGTTTTGAGTTTTATGAAGCAGATGAGATGGCTACAGTAAGGTAAACTTAACATTAATAGTGATTTTCGTAGATTTTTTCCCTTGCATGGGAGTGACCCTTGCGGTACCACGCGAACATATCTCGGGGCAGAAGAATGCTAGGTCAAAAATTTTATTTTTTTGTTTTGTTTTGCAGCGATGAAAGATCAAGCTTTTATACCACAGCTTTAACTTGATATGAAGGAAAGACGACATGAGCCTCATTCTGACTGGCTGTAGAACAACTGAGAGAAACACAACCTATGGAAAGAGTTTTATACATTATATACTCATCCGTCAACCCTCCTCTACCCCTTCCCCCGTGTCCTTACAAACCATGTTCCCTCCCAAAGATCAGAGCTCAGCCTCCCCCCTCTCCTCCTCTCCCTTATCCTCAATCTTCCAGCACTTTCCTCTTTGACAATTAAAATTACCTTGACTTTTCTGACAATGCCCGGAATCCCCTTAAGTTACAATGAAATGTCTGCAAATGTAAAATTCATAGTCACTAAACTTTATATCGGACATGTAATTACCAACAGATTGAAGACACCACGATAAAAAAAAAAGCCCGTTCATATTCATCATAGATCGCTGGTGTCTATTTTAATGTTGCTGCCACACCTCTGATTTCCTGACATATGAAAAGTAAAAGAGGATCGTTAATTATACAAGATGTCATTGGCATCGCTTCACAAAATTAATATATCGGCCATGTGTCACAATTGACACCGCAGTATGTCAATAGCATATTTATATTTTCACCATGCTATATTTAAATAGACAGTCCCTTTCACGCGTGCACACGCTTTTCCTGCTTTAAGCGGCGAGTGCCCGGCGAGTACTGAAACCAATACCTGAGTGGAAACGTAATCTCTCTAGAAAAAGAGTGCCACCTAGTGACGGTGACCTCGGTTCCAGCTGACCATGATGATGATCTAGTTCTGTCCATAATATATAAGCAGAGGCGGGGAGGGTATGTGGAATCAAGTCACGCTATGACCTTCAATCACTAATCCAGTCTACGAGAGATGAGACACTCCCTGAGGCGACAACTAGGCTGAACTAAATATGGCGCCGAAGAAGATCATTCCCGACCCCAGTACCATGACTTGGAAGAGTGGTGAAAGCGCATTTATATANATATATATATATATATATATATGCTAGTTTTCATTATTGGGATGAACTTCTTTTTGGCAACTTAGACCTTTAAAAGAATGAATTTAATATTAAAGGGAATTTGCAAACAAAATTTCACACAGTTAAATGCACAATGAGCTGAGTTATGACATGAAACAGCGTGAACCGATTTTTTTTATTTTTCAAATCATAGAATTCTTCCACAGAATCTAATAGACTAGTCCCTGTCGTCCGAATACCAAAAAGCGCAATCAGAACAACGTGGCCGTATTCATAACCCTTACGTTAATTAGTACACTGCGTTAAGATTGCAGGAGCCTAATTGGACTATCAGAGTCAATAGTAGCAGAGTCGAGTATAGAATATGTCCTTTGCACAGACTGTGTAGAAATAATCGTATAACATGCAACCACACCGCAGAAGTGGTAAAATTCAGTCTTGAATTTGTAAAAAAATAATTGTTGCAGACAGTGTTTCCAATGGCTTCAGCCGATTTCGTTTGTGCGGGCCTGTGATTGGCAAATGAAAGTCAAAAATTTAACCCCTTATCAACTAAATTAAAATTGTGAAAAATCTAAATGAAAGACCCCCGTTGTAAACAGCAAATAATTTGAGCACAGTGATGGCACCAGATCTGCGGACTAGCCTTGGCCGTGTCGGAACATTCCCGTGGTTCGAGGAGAAATTTGATTAAATGGCTCAAAGAAGGTTTTACAATTTGGCTCCTGCAACCTCAATTGCAGTGAACACTATTAATGTTTTGGGAGTTTCCCGTGGTTACCGCAATGCGTTAACTAATAATTTAGGGATTATGGATACCGCCAGGATCACTACAGATTGACCATTTGAACATGGATGCATTGTGGACTGAACACCAGCTTCAACGCAGTTTAGTTTTTATACCATTTACGACTATCGTGATAGACACACGTTTCAAAAGCCCAGTTACAAAATGTGCGAGCTGCAGTGGCGCACCGACACCTGGTGATATTGCTGGCTCACGGATCCGTTTGCAAAACCTGTACTAATGAGGATGGTTTGAATACATTAAAATGGCAGCTGGATACAGTTTCGCCCGTTTGCTTGAGGATTGGGGCAGT
>JAWQUT010000048.1:893116-910604 GCA_033807755.1 Ellobium chinense | reverse complement strand
GGGGGGGGGGGGGGGGGGAGGAGGAGGGAAGAGAAAGAGGGTGATAATAGTACATTTATCTTATACATGATCTGTATAAATTATATAAGGCTGCTGGGGTGAAAAGTTCAACGCAGCAATATCTCGAAACTTCTTGCTGAACTTTTGCATGTAGAGCCCCTGCACGATGTATACCCACACCCACTCCTACACACACACACACACACACACACACACACACACACACACACACACACACACGCACGCACGCACGCACGCACACACACATACATACATACATACATACATACATACATACATACATACATACATACATACATACATACATCTATACTGAAACGTGAATTTTTCAATTGTAAGGAGAAACATAGAATGGCCCCCTTGCCCTGTATCCGTACAGTGAAGAGAGACGAATGTTTAAAACGGACTGTGAATAGATCTAACTGCAAGCAGAGGACTGATCAACCACTGATTCAGTAATTCCAAACTTAAACAATTCATATAACCAACCATGGTCTCGTTAAAATCATTAAAGGCGTGAACTATGCAAAGGTCATCTGATATTCCAGTCTTCGTTTGAAACTGCGCAGTTCTCATTTGTCATATATCTAGATCTAAATTTTAATGATAGCTCACAGCTGATAGCTGAGTGCGTCATCGCTGCCCTTCTGAAGGCTTTACTTTAATTACTCTGTGGATGCCGCATTGGAAACAGCCAGATTGATTGGCTTAACCATTATGAAGAGTTAATCCAATTAAACTTTAAACCCACTGTGTTAATCAGCATCTCCAGACTGATAATTCTGGCACAAAAGTTTCGACATTATTTTAGTATTGCGAAACTCTCGCAAGCCAGTTTGGCTAACACCGATCTTTGCTGGCGGAACAGCAGACGTCATCGGATCAGCAGCTTTGCATTACATTTACAGCCAGGTATCTTCGTCACGCTAATTATTCAGACCAAAATGCGTTTTTTTGTCTCGTCCAACCGATGCCATTGAGTTGCAGCCATCTTGCTCAATCTGCACGGCTAACCACTGACACCATGACGTAAGTTTTTCTTGGATCATATTTATTATCATCGTTTAATATAACAGAAAAAAGCATATCCTTCTTCATAAAAAATCCTGCTTTGACAAATGCTATTCTACTGTAAACTCACTTTGCCTTAAATAGGCCTACTTATGTTTTTCATGAAATGTTTTCTATGAATAAGAAAAAAAAATCATACCCATATTGGTAATTAAGAACTTGCGTGTTATCGATGGGATATCTTATGATGTTACATTAATTCTGCATGCTGAACGCTACTAAGGCTGCATTCAGCATCGATGCACTAATGCCATTCTTATGATGGTAAGAGATCCCATCGTTAAGGCGCAAGCTCTCAACATGGCAAAGAGCACCCATTCAAACAGAGGTCCAAAATGTCATTGACCTCAAGAATTCGAATTTCAAGGGAACGAGTTCATGATTCTGAGGTTTGAGTGTTAAGAGTTCCTAAGACAGCATCATATAGGAATTTAACTTAATTTAAGGAAACTTGGATCAGATTATACATGTTTTACGACGAGTAACCTGATTTTTCAAGTTCGAAGTCGAAAGATCCCACTGTATCTTGTATTCAGGAGAGAGGGTTTGCATTGAAAGTCCTTTCAATAAGACCAGCTGCATAGGACTGCCCGTCCGTGTCCCCCAGACGAAAACCTCCCAAGCCACAGCATATTATGAAGAGAAACGCTCACATTAAAACAAAACAAAAACAGTCATACACATCATGCACTGCCGTACATGGGCGTATCCTTGATAAAAAGGTCAATGCTGGACGATGATTCTGCACGAGGCAAGGCAATTTTGTTGTCTTTGGCCGCCCTTTTCGGATGTGCTTGACATATGTCGAGGAAACAGCCACAAGTTGAGATGCCAAATTCCATTACGAGAGTGAGCTCTTCATCGTGGATTGAGAAAAGCGCAGCCATTTCGTGCGGACGGGGAAACATGACAGGCGTTTGATTGATGGCGATTTCAATGAAGAAGGATCGCTATTATTCCAAGAAAACGGCGGAAAAGCAGTTTTCTGCATCCAGTCCGGGCAGGTAATTGATGATGAATGTTACAATTAGGTATATGGACTTAGAACGCGTGGGTTACACAAAATCCCGACGTAGAGCTTACACTGTATGGTATGGGGCTAATTCAGTTTACACTTGTACGCGCACATTTAGGCTACGAATGCGCACTTCAAATGTTATACTAAATACTTGATGGGAGATTCAATGTATGCTCAGCATACATTTGAGAACTTGCGCATTAACGATGGGATCTCTTACTATTGTAAAACTTACATTAACCCTATAAGTTGAATGCTACTAATGTGTAACACACTAGTGTAATTCTTACGATCGTAAGAGATCCAATCCTTAATCCCCCAAGTGTCAAGTTCTCAGCGGATTAAGATAATATGGGTTTGAACATAACTGACATAGATTCATTGTCGAAACAGGCAGATACAGCAATACACTGTGTGATCAGAGAATGTAGAAATTTTTTTCACGCTCAATATATGTATGCTGAAATAAAAGAAATGATGGAAGCACGGGATAATATGGAATTAAAAAGACTTTGAAATGTTTTGGATATTTAATTAAAAAATGAATCTAGTGCTGGTCTTTAAAGAATGAATAATTAAGTAGTCTGGGACATTTCTGATGATCCTGATATAATAAAGTCTCGTCAGCTGTAAGAAGTTATAACAGTGTTCTGTGTTCATGGCTCTCATTGTTTATTTTTACTTCAACTCTCCAACATACGTCTTGAAATTTCTAACCGTTCATTTACAGAAGCTCAAAGTGATCAGGAAACCACAAATCTGAGACGTCCCAAGGACGTACTATCAAGATGGGACATTCAACCTACAAAAGAAAAGAACATTTTCTTTATGCCTAGACCACGAAAAAATCAAGCTGTATGAAACGACCATCTGTCTCGGACGGTCGCTTCTGTAAAGAACTAACAGTGGTCGACATAAACAACTTCCACAGTTTTGTTACTATCATTTTTTAACATGTAGATCTGGCTCCGTGACATGGGGCCCTGTGAAGATTATGGCCGAACATTTTTATCACTTCTGTCTCTAAACTAGAAAATCGTGATTCACACCTCCCAGGCCGCTGTCCTATCTGTACTCTGTGTCAGCAGACAATCGTCATCGACGTACCCGGAGAGTACCTAAATTACCAGCGCCGAGTCCGTGATAATAGCAGACACTATTAATAGTGTTTGTTGACAGGGACAAAACCCATTCGAGAGACTGGTGCTAATAGGTAGTCGATGACAGGCGGTAGCAAAGAAGTGTATGGTGAGTTAAGAAGATACTTTGCCAATGGGCAATGGTCACTTTTTGTGGGTGAAGCACTGGTGCAGCCCGCTGAGCAGATTTTGTAAGATCATCTTGAATTCATCTTTCGAGCATTTTATTGCGTAACATTTCCTCCTTAGTACTGACCCAGCGATATCACCACACAGACTGGAAAATATTGCTGTGTCGGGTTTTATTTCTTACGTTGAATTTTCATTTATTTAGTGTATAAATAATATGCAGTTATGTTGTTTTCTCTGCATATACTATATTTACCATGCATATCAATGTTTGATTATCCATATGTTACCATGTAACCTGGATTCAAATAAGTAAATTGAATTGAATTGAAACGTCACGACTCTACCTAAACTGTTGCCTATTAACAATATTTCATACTATCCAGCTGATCCAATAGACACGATCACCATTAGAACGAGCACTGTATCTGGGAGCGCTTGTGTTGTATCAATGGTTTTTGTGACATGCGTGTTGAGTGTACTTTCTTGTCAGTTAGTGATAGTCAGTGAGCGGCAATTATCATTAGCTTTGCTAATTTGTGTAGAGTGTAAAGCCATCTTGACTCCTCATGTAAGAAGCTTACATTGGTGTCCGTCCACTTTACTCTCCTTTCTTTGTGTGTTGCAGCCGTTACTCTGCTGTCCCGAGGCAAAAAGACATAATTAATTTTATTTGACATCTTGATATTCTTAACTATATTTTTCTCCTTTTAACCCTGGCGCCTCTCAAGGTAAATTCCCAGCCTGAGCTTCTGGTCAAAGGCATTTACCGACTGAGAGAATGATGTAGAATAGATCAGCTCGATCTTTCGGTCACTTCAGGTATGTACCTTTAAGGTCGAACCCAGATATCGTTCTTTCGGATTCAAGAAGTTCACCTTACATGCACTTGATTCCTGGTTATGTTTCTCATGCTAAAGACAGAACAGTGAAACTGCAGTTATTCTAGTTGCATTTTAAAATGAAAGTTGGACGCAACCAATAATAAAGGCAGAGAGCCAGCGGAAAATGAAGTGATGATTTAGCCCATTTTTTAAATTCAAAGTTGGTGAAATCATCAAAATTATAACTCAAAAACGTAGCAATAGGATTATAGCATATTTTAAGAGAATATGAACAGTTTAAGTGACGCAAGTGTGAGTTCCCTTTCTGGCAGGGAGATGGGGAGGGTTGTTAGTTTTTAGTTTCAAAGATATGTCTGATCTAATGGGATGTTGTAGAAGTTGTAGTTGTTAACACTGGAAGGGGAGAGTGAGTGAGTGAGGGAGAGAAGAAAGTGAGAGAGAATGTTAGTGGGAGAGTGAGACAGAGAGAGTGAGATGGAGAGAAAGAGAAAGAGACAGAGATGTCAATGACTAAATGTAAGTGACAGTTATGCAGATTATATTTTTTGTCCTTTTCATTCACTTTTTTGTATTGATGTGACATTCTATTGTGTGTGATTGGCTTTTGCTTAAATTAAATAACTAAACTTGAAACTATAATTGATTCATAAACGTTCCCTCTCTACAGGCCTATATAATACGTATTGCACGCACACCATAAGCCGAGTTTTGTACCAAAAATTAATAGAAGTGGATGAAAACTGGCAAATGTTTTGCTATTTTATGTCATAAGAAACACTATTCCGATGAAATTTGCAATCCCAATTTTTAAGGTATTTGAACATCAAACCACTCGGTCAAAATGCCCTTAGAAATAAATGAAGTTAAAAATCCAAATTTCATTCTGAGTTCGGAAATCGACTATTTTCTTAAGTTCTCAAAAGTCGTGTCACCGTTTAATTAAGCGGTCGAGGTATTTGTTAAGTCAGAGTTGACCTTTTTTCCTAGGAAGAAAGAAATACTAAACTTTTTTTATTCCCCCCCCCCTCCCCCGGATTACCTTATTTCCGAGCACCTGATAAAACATTCTATATAGGCCAATGATCATCAAGCGTTTCAGGAATTCGAATTTACATTTTAAACAGCCAGGAGAAAGAAAACTGCGAACAAGTAAAATCACGTTTCCCCGTGACCCATATTCTGGCAGTTTCGCATTATTGCGAAACAGCTCCAGTTTCAACGCCAGTCGCTAAAAAAGAATCCGAAGAAAGCCATTTTTGCTGCGGGAGCTTGTCACTTGAGAGACTCGGGTTATCTGTGGGCGTTATCCTAGGAGGGTGGAGGAGGTGAAGTTGTGGGAGGAAAAAACCAGCGGTTTTAGTGAGTCGGTATTATGGATGGGTGGATGGACGGACGGACGGATGGATGGATGGATGGATGGATGGATGGATGGATGGATGGAAGGATGGGTGGATGGATGGATGGATAAAGAGACGGAGCAATGAAGGAAGGAAGATGAGATAATGATTACTAACATACAAAACTGTTCTCGTCCTCTTTGCGAGACAGTTTGGCTGCCTCTTGTTTAGGGCATCCTTAAGCTTTCCTATAGAAAACGACACTGGCTTATACATTAATCTTCCAAGGATTAAGAAGTTTAGTGTTTTCTTTATTGTATGGCTTTAAGCTAAACATCGAAAATACAAACATTGATAACAATCACCTCCGACAATATAGGCCTACCATTAACTCCGATATTCTTCAACCGAGGCAAGACTAGATCTATTAGTAATGAATAAGGGTTTAAAAAAAAATGGTGGCGATTTCGGTAAGGACAACTGTTCTGTATACATAGCCAAATTTAATATAGTGGATAGACCTAACATATCCAGATTCATTTTACGACTCTGGAAAGGATTAACAATCAGCACTAAGGTTCAAAAATCGTCTATATTGACCTTTAAGGTCGTATTCCGCATCAATAGACAGACATAATCTTTCACTGCGTTTCATTGATCTAGATGCTATACTTTTGTCACAGCATAAAAAGTTAAAAACACATGTCCAAAAAAAAATGTGCCGGGGCCAATGTGTCAAATACACAACGGGCATGTTATTGTTGGACATGTGTTTGTTATTGTTCAGCTTTGGCATGATCCATAACTTCAAAATGTTGTAGAATCTTCTGCTTTAGGGGACACTATCCATCTGATAATCTGTGCCGAATTTCGATTACAAAAGATTCAAATTATTTGACATGATTAAAATTTGAAATTAAGTAATTCTTTTTTTCCAGCCCAACCGAGATGAGGCTCAATACGGGAGTTTCAGAATGTGAAGGTATGAATGTAGGAGATTGTATGATGCCAGTGCGACCATCAGCCAGTACAAGTGTGTCAGGACGACTATCAGTCAATGCGAGTGCATGGTGTCAATGCGACTATCAATGTGAGTGTGAGATGTCAATGTGACTATCAGTCAGTGTGAGTGTATTGTGTCAACATTACTATCAGTTAGTGAAATTGTATGGTGCCTATACAACTACCAGTCAGTGTGAGTCAATACGACTATCAGTCAATGCGTGCATGGTGTCAATACGACTATCCGTCACTGCTAATGTATTGTGTCAATAAGAGTGCAGGTTATCAATGTGACTCTCAGTCTGTGCGAGTGTATGGTGTCAGTATGACCATCAGTCAGTGCGAGTAAAAAGTGTCAATTCGATTGTCAGTCAATGTAAATATTTAATGTCAATACGATTATCAGTCATCGCTAATGTATAGTGTCGATATGACTATCAGCCAATGTGAGTGCCATGTCAATACAACTATCATTCAGTGCGAGTGTATAGTGTCAATATAACTATCAGTCAGTGTGAGTGTAAAGTGTCAATACAACTATCAGTTAATGTGAGTAAAGTGTCAATACGAATAACAGTCAGTGGCAGTGTATAGTGTCAATACGACTATCAGGCAATGCGAATGTGTGGTGTCAATAGGGCTATTAGCATAAGATCACAAGATACACTTCAGAAGCCAGAAGCTGGTACGAGCGTATGTGAATGTGTCTGTATACATGCACGCGCTAGCGCCTCGGTCAGATACCCCGACAAGATACATGTACTACCATGATGAGGGGCCTGAATGTAGTTCCGTCACCACGAGTCTAGTGAGTCTGGCTGTAAGTCGGCCACACTCACTCCCACACATGTATCGATTGGATGAGTTCTAGCACAGAGTCGAGAGAAACCGGAGATGTGGATTGCTGGCCCGGTGTAATGATCGAGGCTGGTAAAAAAAAAAAGGGGCGGGGGAGAGGAGATCGGGAGGGTGGGAGTGAGGGGTGGGGATGGAGATAGGGAGGGGGAGGGGAGGGATGAAAGATGGGAGGATAGCAGCTGTTCAGTACAGCTTTCTTACCAGCAGTTTCGACACAGCTGTGTTAACCATGGCTTATCTATCATTCAACTATCTTGCTACAAGTCACCCCTCAACAGTGGCTACATCTTCTTGATAAAATGAGAAAGATTTAAACTGAGCATGAAGGAAGACGTGTGTGTTTGTGTGTGAATCGAAGGTTGCCGGCAATAAGAATGAAAGAAGAGAGGGAGAGACAGAGAAACAAGAATGATGGAGTCTCAAAAGGGGTCACTTCTTCACTGCCTCCTCCTCCTCTTCCTTCTTTCCCATCTCCACCTCACATTGTCTATTTCTTCAATGTGTCTGATCATCGCTGATTCATCCTCTTACTGTGTCAGTTTCATCTGTGAGTCCATCTTTTACTGCGTTTTTCACCTGAATGTATCCACCATCCAAAAATCTCCGTCTACTCAAATGTGTCCGCCTTTCCAATGTGCATCTCTCCTGAATTTATCTATGCGCTCCTCTGTGTGTGGCCACTTGTTCCAAGTGCCCACTTTTTCTGCGTATCCACCTCCTCAAAGAGTCTATCTTAGTGTCCGTCTCCTCACGGTGTTCATCACCTTCTCAATGTATCACTTTCCTCATGGCATTCCTCTCTTCCTTGCAGTGTCCATTTCATTAGTGTGTCCATCTCCTCAAGATGTTCCCGCAACGCATCCTCCGTCTGCAAGTGTCCATCGCCTAAAAATACCCACTTTCTAACTCGCCACTTCGGGTCTGCAACCACCTGCCCACGCCTTCACTGTCTCTATCTTCTGAGTGAATCCTCACTGTTCCCATCCCTTTAATGACTCTTCTATGTCAATTTTGTTGATCCTCTGAATCTGTCCACTTCCTGAATATGTCCACCTCCTCAATGGACCACTTCAGGCTACCGTTCCAGTAGCTTTCCAAGTTCTAATTTTTGACTTTATGGAGGGCAAAATGTCGGCTTCCTTCATGACGTACACTTTGCACTATTTCACACGAATGCACTGGATGCTTTACATCAACCTCAGAATGTGTTAGAGCGCTCCAAATGTTTCAAGAAGAACAATATCTGTCTGAACTCATGGACCTAAGGTTATGTTCCTTCTGATCGTGCAATTTATTTACTATCTTGACGACAGCATCTTATTTGTTTCCGTAAGGTGGAAGCCCTGACTCGCCATGTTGTCCAAACTTTCAGAAATCACATGACCTTTAGTTCTTATTCTGAAGTGGTCTGTATGTCCACCTTTTCCCTGTGTTCACTCATCAATTTGTCCAACTAATCACCCTTACCTCTGCTTACTTTACGGAGTGCTCACCTTTAGGTATGAAGATGCCAATAGCACCTGGCATAAAAATATGCAATTTTAAATAGTCCCTATAAAATCAGAAAATTGGCCATTGGGAGGGGGGGAAGGGGTTGGATTTAATTTTAAAGGCTTAGATAGGTGCAAATATATGTGTAGACTCAGAACAGGTGAGGTTTAGTCACTCAAGTATAAAATTTGTGGTTGTTGCTAGGTGGGTAAAGTTACCCTGTTTACTGAGTGAAAAGGCCTAAAATATTAGGTTGTCTGCTTCACTGCCTAAGTTCTCAAAATCTAACTGGTTCAGGTGCATTTTTCTTTGTGTCAAAATTTGGAGGCAGAGCTAAACAACATTTTTGGAAAGTATTTTGAAACGGCACCCCAGGATAAGTTAATGAGAGGTGTAAAACCTAATATAGCCAACAGTGAAAAATACATTGGCATCTTCATACCTTTATATACCGTATTCATTCCTGTCTTCTGTCAGCCCCGTTTGTCGTGTCCGCTTATGCATCCATCATCTCGGCACGACCACAGAAACTTCCGGTGCGAGAGATCACATCCGCAGAAAATATGACACGATATGATTGCTGGTGGATAATGCGTATAAAAAACCTACAGCTTAACAAGTAAATCCCAGGAGCTCCTGACTGTAGCCTCCGATAACGCCTGTGTGGGCGGTCGTGTCAATGTCTTGCGTCAAGGGGGTGATAGAATAGTTACAATTGTCACCTACAACTCACGAAAGCCATTAATGCCAAACACTTATAATTTATAAGGTCAACATCCTGTGGGCGTGAGATGGACTCAGTTAAAGTCTATCCTTGTAATAATTTATTCATAACAGATGCTACTGGGTCAAACAAAGAAACAAAGCAAAAAAAGACAGAATCGCCATTTTTGCGTAAAGGTGGTTAAACATTTGGAACGAAAAAACCGCCAAGTTCTGTTATTAGATGTCTTGAGAGGTTTAATTTCTAAGCGTTATTGCTGGAGAGGGCATAAATTTTTGGGTCGGCAATTTCGTCACCGACTCTATCCTTAAGAAGAAGAAATATACACACAAGGAGTCATGAAATGTTCGGATGTTCATGACTTTGGTTTTCATGCGCCTGCATGAATTCTGACAATATCATCAGAAACACCTTAAAATTCAATATGCACTTATATGATTTGTGGAATCCCACAATAATCTGGGGTTTTGTGCTAAAAGACCGCATATCCATCAAAACTGAGTTGTTATTAGTACGGACTTTTAGTTTATTAAAACCTGGCACATTTGATAATCTGGATCTCCTGTCAATATCTTAATAAATAATGTAGTTATTCGTATGTTAAAATGTTAAAATGATAAGCCCGAATCAAAACCTAACAAGAAGAAAATGTGTTCATGATCGTATATTATTATCCACAGTAATATATTCTTAAGAATTTGAATACTTAGATACTTGTACTCGAATACTCGGTATCGACAGTAACTTATCACCGCCTTCATCCTACTGTCTTAATGTCAAATGTCAGGGGTAAATCTCCGAGTGCAAAAAGCATTCTTTGCCTGTTTGTTTTTGTTTTTGCTTTTCTGTATTCCTGAATATTTATAAAAGTGGCTTTACCGTCTCTTAAGACAAAACTCACACCATGTCCATGAGCGCGGACGGTGTCTCCTCACGCGATAATAAATGCTAGGAGGTGAGCATTCGAGGCAATCTCTTCATGATCTACACCCCTGTATCACCCCTGTATGTAAATATGTAGACATCTATATACTCAGGCCATATTTATTTTCATTTCATCATCTCATACAGCGAGCACTGGCTGGACCCCACGGGGCACTATTTTAATCCGAATTACTCGCCCTTTCATCGGGGAATTTTTGTACCCTGAGTGAGACAAAGGTGAGTACTTCACCGGATATTGGACCGTTGCGACTGGTCTCCTTCTTAGTCGGTGTGAGTAGCGTCAGCTGAATTAATCTCTGCTTAACCCGCCCACACGGCCACACAATACCACGGTTCTACACAGAGTTACCAGACTTTTCTTCGAGTCAAAGCCAAATACCATATGAAAGAGTTAAAAAAAAAACCCCAAACCCATAAAACCCATTCCGGTAAGAGCCTACTGGGATCAGGATTGGACATATGACAAGAAATTTACTACGAACTGCCTATATATTGGATATATGTAGGTATTAAATTATCATAAACCCTTCTACATAATTAGAGCAATATAATATGAAATGTTTGTTAATGGAATCAGCAGTCATTCTTTGATTGGTGTATATGGGGCAATTATAACGGAAGCACGGTCACTTGAAAAAACCGGTTTGAGAGAAGTATCAGCACTTTTTGCATAGGAAATTTGTCAGTTTCAATCTATGGTCCATTGGAGCCAAAAAGGAGCCGAAGAGCCAATCAGTTATTTGAGAGCCAAATGCTGTTAAAAAGAGCCAGTTATCTCACATTTGGCTCCAGAAGAGCCAAGTCTGACAACCTTGGTCCTACACTGTTCTATCCCTGACACTTGACATTAAGACAGTAGGATGAAGGCGATGATAAGCGGGTGTCGATACCGAGTATTCGAGTACAAGTATTTCGACAGCAGATATCTAAGTCATCAAATTCTTAGGAATAAATTACTATGGATGATAATACGACCATGAACACAATTAATTTCTTCTTGTTAGTTTTTTTATGATAGATTAGGCTGATAAAATGAACTTCACCTTATTCTCAGCCGAGAGAACTTCACAAGGATGACTTGTAATTAGTCTTACCTATTTTTTTTGTTTTTTTGTTTTGTCTTTTCCCTGCTATTGGTGAATACCGCAGGAGAGAAGAATCGAGTACCGCCAGAAAGAAGAACCGAATTGCTTACCCAGCATATTTCTTCGGTGCACAAAGAGAGAAAAAAAAAAGAAGGAAGGGGNGGGGGGGGGGGGCAGAAGAAATGGGAGCACAAATGAAAATATAGTATTGACTCTGGTATCGAGTACTCTCAGTGTCTAATAGTCAAGTTCCATTTTCAAGTTCGGATCTTTATGGGTCGTAATAGCAGGGATAGGCATACGTAAATGACATTTCCTGGTGTTAGGAATCATATTGCACATTAAGAATCAGATGTGAAATTCACGTCCGTAACTAGTTTGTGACGTGCAACGCGATCGTTTTACCGTCAAGCTTATGCCACATTCGCATTAACCTTTTTTGTATGACTAGAATTGCTTCAACTTATCTTCAACTTATCTGCTTTTTTACTTTTAAAACAAATGTAGAGTTTTGACTCATTATGATATCTCAATTTTCAAGTTAAACCCCACCTGTCATATTGTTTTGCTTTGAGCAATGATTGAGAGCACTAAATTTCTCAAATCCTGAAAAAAAAGACATTGGCGAATGTGGAACGAGCGAAATGTTCCGATATCAGGAAATGCCAAGTGCGCATGTCTCCCTCAGCCTTTACGGTCTGTAAGAGATCCCGACTTGAAAATAAAGGCTCTCTAAAATATGGATGTAAATTATTGTTTCCTCAGTCCACCAGTGGAAAGACAGAGGCAGCCATTGGAAAACTAGCTTATCCATACAAGTATTTGAATGGCCGCGGTATTTGGAGAAGTAAAGAAAGCAGACAATAACAACTGGTTATTACGTTCCTTCTAATCCAGTTGTACTGAGTGGTACGCAAATACTGACTGCCGCAAGCCATATAACATTATCTACTCTACACCCCGTCAATCTTTGCTTTACTGAAATATGATGACTTAACTCTCAAGTGCTATAAATCCTTCTCTCTCTCTCACATACATACAAACACACATACTTACACACACACACACACACACACACACACACACACACACACACACACAACCACGAACACACACACACATACACAACACACACACACCCACACATGTACATATCAAGAAATGGCCTTGGGCATTGGGCATGGCGTCTAAATCTAAATGGTATTAATCTGTCTCTGGGAAATCTGGAGTGAATAACAAGCATTGAACTGAGATTTTCATGTCACAGGCTACAAAAAGACTACTCACTATGTATTTCAATAGAGTTTTGCACATTTTGTCTTGCAGCTAGTCAAAATTAGGCTAATGTTAACAGAGTAGAAACTGACGCATCAGTGGCCGTATGCATAAGCCATACATTAGTTAACGCAATGCGGTAACCACGGGAAACTCCCAAAACAGTAGTAGTGTTCACCGTGCAGTGGTTAACGCAATACGATACGTTAATTAACGTTTGGATTATGCATACGGCCACAGGTTCTGAAGGTGATTGGAGCTGCATGTTGTTTGACTTAATAAACTTATTGTTACTGTTACTGTTATTGTCATTGTTATTCGATCTCAACACTTTGTTTATTGCAGAAATCGAGAGTAAATTCATTTCTGTACACAAACATGATGGTTTTATGGACGACTGTTTGGTAATTGTAGATAAATGTGAGTCACCATGAGGCAGAATATGGTGAAAAATTATGATGATTTTTGTAGTCAACAGTGATTCTTCGATCGCGATTTTTTTTTTCAGATTTATTTTCAATTACATGTAAATAACCACTACTTCAAACAACTTCAACTCAGGTCAGAATAATACTGTGTCAAAACTTCATTTCATCACATGATAGTAAATATATTAAGCTATCATACCAGTAACTTCAAGAAGTCACTAAAATGAATTAACATTATGATCTAATTCGTGTTGAATTACGACCGTTTACGTCAGCACAGACTTTATGCTATAGAACATATATATCTGGAATCAGACCGATAGTTTGTTAATCGCTAGAAAGCAGACTTAATCTTTACCCATCAACTTCCAATCCCATTATCACTCTGTGACTCCATATTGCTTTCCTGATTGCGTGTCTAACGAATGTGCACATATGGGTCAAATATGTGGTACGTCACTTCTGTTGCAAATTACCAAACAGGTGGAGAGCAATTCGAAACTCCAAGACCACGACGCCAAGCTCTCGTCGGATTATTAAAATCTTACATGACGGCTATAAGCTCTCAACACGAGAACACCTTATACTACATGATGTTTTTGCTATACCCAAGGAAATGAATTATTATTCTAGCACCGACAGCCTTGACGTAAGTTCGCGGTGTGGGCGGGAGAAAAGACTGCCCTGTTTCCTGTCGTGTTATTGATGTGGATCGGATTACACCCCAGTTTTATTATATCGGGAGGCCAAAGAAAAAAAACAGTTCAATAACTTCAACAATTAAAATTCTATGGAATTGAAATTTGACACACACATTAGCAGATTGGTATTGGCTGTTAATACTGCATATTTCATACACTTACATTTCGAGTTTGTGAGATTTCAGGCACTTTTTATTAAAAGGCCAAAACACTGAGTGTGTACAATCCTATTAATGCGCTAATATATAAAATCCTCCTTTTTTTTGAGNGGGGGGGGGTCCTGCCAGCCACTGTCAGGGTGTGGAAATATGTAAATAATAATAATGCATCTTTGAATTTGTTTAACTATGGGTTTACGAAATGAAGATCAATTAATCATTGTACGTAGCAAACTGACCGGCACTCAAGCCATTAAAGAGTGTTGGAACACCAAGCAATAGCGCACAATTATAATTATGAACCTGCTGTGCAGTTTCCCTTCGGGTACAACCCATCCGGAAACGTTTTTGGCCACTTGAGACAGAGAGAGCCATCTGCCAGGTGCCAGACTTGGGCTTATTGGATGTAAAACATCGCAGAGTCCTAAATGGACAAAACAGGTCACTCCTGAAGCTGTTAGCAGTACTGCAGGCCAAACAGATCTGGCGACCATCCTGTAGATCGCGACCATCTGCTATGACAACCACGCTTTCGGGCTTGTTTATCATAGTGCTTCTGTTCACAGAACAGACAGGATCAGAGGCGTATCCACTGTGTGTCCTTACAACGATCAGTGATTTATAATAAGGTTACCAATATGGACATTAATATAAACTTTAGCTACCGTTCAAGTCTTAATGCCCAAGAGTAATCGGCCTTTTGGAACCTGGCAGCTACGCCCACAAGTACCCAATCTTATGACGTACAGAAACCAAAAAAAAAAAAAAAAATCCTAAGACGCTCGGATTAAAACTGTACTGCACGACTCCTGGAAAACTGTGACCCAGATTTCGGAGACAGATAATGACCATTCTCAGAGGCGACCCCCCTTACGTTTGACTCACAGTTCACGTGCTCAAGTACTTATTTAATAGCATCAGAGGACAGTCGCAACATCGGTCCCTTTGAGGGTACTCAAAGTCGGTTGGATGTTCTGAGACGACCCTCGTATCAGCCACTCTTTCATAAACCATTTTCTCAAGTTGTAAAGATAATTTGCGGGAAAAAAAAGAGAATGGCTGATGGCTGGACAGACAAGCAGGACCGAATCTTGCTGAATAATCCTGTAATCTGAGATTGTCATTATATCCTTCGGTTTCTCTTGGTTCGGGTATATCGTAGTTGAGAGGATGTAATGTGAGAGCTTTCTGAGACTGTCCTCGTATCAGCCCCTCTTTAATAAACCATTCTTCGAGTTGTAACGATAATTTGTCAAAAAAAAAAACAACAACCCCAAAAACAACAAAACAAAACTTCATGATGGTTAGACAGCCGGGCCATATCCTGGTGAATATGCCTGTAATATGAGATTGTCATTTTATCCGTCGGCTCCTACTAGTTCGAATATATCGAAGTTGAGAAGGCGAAAAATGCATAACAGCAATGTAGGCCTATTCTTTTTAAGCTCCTGAGAGGAGTTAATTTTTGCCAATGCATTTCTATCATCTACAACAGAGGCCGCAGCTGTTAATGCTGGCTTTGCCTGTGCCCGATGCCAGTGGGTGGGTGAGTCAGTCTAAATGTCACTTTATCGACAGTTTTAATTATTCGTGGATGAAAACGGTGGAAGCAGGGGCGGATTTAGGGTTTGTATGAGCCTGGGTAGGAGAAAGTTGCGAAGCCCCCTTCGTTACTATCCATCAAGAGCTCTGTGGTGCACCTTTTTTTATCCTTTTTTTTTAATCCTTTTTTTTCTCCAGTCCGAGGCACACAAAAGGGCAGAGCCCCCATACAACGCGAGACCCTGCATGGGCCCATGCATAAATCCGCCTCTGGTGAAGGCAGTGAGTTGTTAACTCTGTCACTGCGGCTGCTTTTTTCTTTATTGTCTATTCTGTTTTGGCTGGCTGGTGCCAGACTGGATTATGATGTGATTAAGTTTGTCGATTCACGCCTTACCGTGGTAACGCGCGTTGTGGAAAATGAATGGAGAATAATTTATTTTGTGTAGGCAGCGCGTAGGTGTTTATGATGCTTAGGTGTTAAAGCGCGCGTCAATATTGGCGGTGCGTAGGTAGATGTCTGTGTAAATAATTGGAAGTTCAGTTAGTATTTGCACACAAAAAGAGAAGAAAAAAACCGCAGCATCACCAACAGCAACGACAGCAGCAGCAGCTGTAGTAGTAGTAGTAGAAATCGAAGGAGCAATCGGGTGGATGTGGTGAAAGAATAACAATAGCCGTTATTGTGGTGAGAGAATAGTGTTGATGGTGGTGGTGGTGGTAGTAGTTGTAGTAGTAGTAATAGTAGTAATAGTAGTAGTAATAGTAATAGTCATAATAATAGTAGTAGTAGTAATGGTAGTAGTAGTAGTAGTAGTAGTAGTAGCGGTAACAGTAATAGGTGTGAGTAATGTTGTAGCTGTAAAACAAGTTGTAGCGACCGCAGTTGTTGTAGTGGGAAGGGTGATGGCAGTGTTCAGCTGTTAATGTCGTCGTCGTAATGCAAGTGCTGGTGTGAGTAAGAGCTGCTTTAGTAACAACAGCTACAGTATTTGTGGTGGTATAGTACTAGTAATAGTGATAGTTGGTAGAAGTAATAGTGGTACTGGTAGTGATGGTGGTAGTAGAAGTAGTAATATTGGCAGAAATAGCAAGTAGTATAGTAGATGTATTTGTTATACAGTAGTACATGCAGCAGTAGTAATAGAGATTGATGTAGTTATAGTAAAAATGACAATAGAAACGGTAGTGGTAGTGGTAATAGTAATAGTAGTGGTAGTGGTAGTAGCAGTAGCAATAGAGGTACCACCGATCATACCGATATTTATAGTCATTTTGATAACGAAGTGATAGACGGACAACAGAAACCCATAAGTACTCGTCGAAATGCATCAACATTCAGAATCCTCAAAGCCATTATGGAGATCAAAATTGTCAAAGAAAGAAAGAAAATAGACACCTCTCCTACCCCCCCCCCCNCCCCCCCCCCAAAAAAAAACAACAACAAAACAACAACAACCAAACAACAACAACAACAAAACCCATCACCGACGACGTTTTTCACCTATTTAATTTGACTAAAGTGAAGGCAGGGTTATCGGATATATAATATTCAGTCTTGAGTATAAACTTCATTTTTCCACTATTAACAGAGAAGCAGAGAGTTTAAGTTCCTGGAAATAACCTTACCATCAAAGAAATTCAGCATGCCTGTGTGTGTCTGTGCGCCCTATGTGATTTTCTGCCTGTGTGCCTGCTCGCCTCTTGCTCATTTCCCTT
>JAWQUT010000048.1:882311-893015 GCA_033807755.1 Ellobium chinense | reverse complement strand
GTCCCCAACCCCTCACCTCCGTCCCCAACTTGCTCCTAATTTCTCACTTACCAATTATGCCAAAGCGACAATCAGTCCTTCCCTCCCCTCTCTTCTCCTCCCTTCTCGCCCCTTCCCTTCCCTAATCTATCTACTTTCCATCTCCTTCCCTCCCCAGCTCTGAAACTCTTACTGATTAGCCACAATGGCACATAGGCCTACCACACTCAAACAGGCTGTCCAATTTCTCATCAAAGCGTTCAATAAATAATGGGCCCGGATCAATACTAAGGTGATCTTCTATTTGGACGGCTTCCTTCACACCCGTCCTTCTGTCTGTCCATCTGTTTATCTGTCTGTCTCTCTGTCTTAATTTGGCCAAATGTAGCCGTTATCGTGCTGGCGCGCCGTTAAATCAAATTCAGTCTAAATTTCTTCGCGCACCATCGACTTTCTTTCTTTCTTTCTTTCTTTCTTTCTTTCTTTCTTTCTTTCTTTCTTTCCTTCCCTTGTTTTCAGAGAAAAAGACAAAGTTGCTATGCGATCTAAACAAGCCAACATGAAACCACCTTATATATACCCTTATAACTACTACACAGCCCATCGGTACGTTTGCTTATGTGCATCGAAATACTGAAGGAGCTATGAAAGTATAAGTAACACTGAATCAAGTAGAAAGAAACATGAGAGAGAAAGAAACAACTGCCAGAGTGATTGAAAACTAAACCGGACATGGCAAGACTGTCTAAACAAAATAAGAGTAGACTAAGTTTGTTGTTGGTTTTTTTTTTCAAGATTCTTGTGCCAACGGTACATGCAGTATTTGTGGCGAGCTCTGCTCTCTATTTCTCTGTAATTTTCTCTCCTCCGCCCTACAAAGTATGGCGTCCTAGCATGTGTAGTTTGCTTTTTAGGCAAACAGAACAGCACGGTCTTCAGTATTATTTACATGGAAGTGTCAGTCCCATTCACCGACTAGACATGAGGACATTGTATAAAGAACAAATATTAACAGAGGACGACCAAATATTCGTGAACTAAGAATACACGTGATAATAAAGCTTAAATAAAGCATGGTGACAACATGCCAAGACAACCTAGAAAATATGTTTAATTGCAGGCTGCTTAATTTCACTTTCGCTTAATAACAATATTTTAAAGAAAGCATATATATTTTTTTATTATTATACATATTGATCAAGAATTCTAGACTAATCAATAGGAACAAATAACAACATTTACAACACAACATTAAGAAACCACCCAAACCCCAGTTAAAGAGACAAACAGATCTTAACCTAAACTTTAGTCACTGACTCCACTTCGACAGCAAGAAAAGTAAGAGTGTAAGTTATCTGAAATCTCTGTTGTCCTACAAGAGATTGGACAACATCCATTTTTACAATTGCCGGAACAGCACATCCACATCACGGAAACACTCAAACTGGACAAGAACAATTCTCGAGCTCAGAGGTGCTTTCTCAAGCTAAGAGGATGATATTGTAATGTCTTTGCCATTTCATTTTTGTTAACTGTGTTGCTTATTAAAGGGCCATATTATTTTATTTCGATGGTGAAAAACAGTATGCCAGTAATTTTTGTTGATACTGTCCACTTGGTGATTGTGCACGGATATGTGTTGCTTATCATTTTTGCTGTACAAGCAAAGCACCACAGAAAGGGTGAGATCAAGCAGGATAACTTAAAACATGAGGCATATACTGAACACGTTCTAACAGACTGACAGCTTTGCCCCAAACATTCATTCCAAGGAAGGCAACCCAAAAAGAGACCAGGCAGAACAACATTAAACATAGAATAAACACTGAAACCCCTCTGATACTGGAACAACTTTGCCCCAAACATTCAATACCTTACCTCAATATCGGCATTGACGTTCATGCCCGTACTCTTGGAATTAGATCGAATGGCCCGGCCTGACGCGGCCATCTTGCTTTTTGCTGGTTCCGGTATACCGGTGAAAGAATAGTATCCTTAAAAGCTTATCCTTGGTAATGTGTGAACTTCCTGAACTCCGGTCACAAGCCGACACCTCATGACAGCCTGCAGCCACCACCGTCGAATGTAAAAACAGAAATTCACTATTGTCTTGATGGGTGGGGAAGCTTGTGATGACGTAATAGTGGTCAAATCCCAATCTACTAACTCACATCTGTGGAATGAAAAACAAGGAGGCGTTAGCAAGAATGACAAAAAAAAAAACGGTGCTCCGGGGGAGGTGGGAAGGGGGAAGGGGGGGGGCAAGAACATTTTATTAAAAAATAATATGATTTAGGGACGGACGAAGAGGGTGCAGGTTGTATTTTCATAGGCTGTTATAGATAACCACACATTTTATTATCCAGGTCCTTACTAAGTACACCTCAGTAGTAAATACTGTATACTCTTTCCATGCATCGAAGACATACCTAATATCGGGGTTTGTTTGAAAGAAAAATTACCGTAACAATGAACATGAATAAAAATTACATCTGAACTGAGATAATTCCATGAACATTATATCGACCAGTGTCACGACAAGTTAATCCATTACATTCACACGAATCAATTTCTCTTGGCCTATATCATTAAACCACGTCATGGTTGTCTTTGTTTATATAGGATAGACAGTAAATTAATATTCCGCCATGAAGGCTATCGCTTTTCAGTAATTTGTTTTTCTTATACAATTATTAGTTATTTGCCCTACATGTCAAAACGCTGAGCTCTGAACCTAAGAATGAAATTAATCAGCCGGATAAATCAAAGCACAACAATAACAAACAACTCCGAAGACTCCTCACGCCAAAAAGTTTTTTTTTTTTGCAATACAGAGAGAAGTGCTACTGGAACTGTGATACTAAAGACCCGAACTGATGCATCACGTTCGTCAGGGCCGAAGGCTTGTCTTCCCATGCATTTGCGTGTGTGCGTGTGTGTGTGTTAGTGTGTGTGTGTGTGTGTGTGTGTGTGTGTGTGTGTGTGTGTGTGTGTGTGTGTGTCCTTACTTCCATGTTTTCCTTCGATATTGTCCGTATTTCATGTAATATTGGGATACCTGGCCATTGGCCTTAACTGATTATAAACATGAACCTTGATATCTGAATCAGGGTTCATGTTAGTGATGAGCAAGATTTCGAATCCGGATTCGAATCATGGAATCCTCTTACCCTGGTTCGAGTCCGTTTTCGAATCCTGAAACTGGTTTGGATTCGAATCCTACGCTTCACAGGAAATAAAAAGCAGAAAAGAAGTTCAGTTTACAAACTCAAAAGCAGAAAAGAAGTTCACTTTACAAAACTCTCATGTCATATTAAATTTGCGTCTCTGTCAAAATGTACTGATATAACCCTTTTGTTTTGTTTCAAATGGTTATACATTACAAAGACCCCCATATAGAAACTAGAGGCGATTTTCTTGTCCTTCTAGGAAGTACAAGCACAAATTCCATAAATATTCCCCTTCTCTCGAATCTGAATTCCAATCCATTGAAGCCGGATACAAATCCATGGAATCCTAGATCTGCCCTTCCTAGAATCTGCCCTTCCTAGAATCTGCCCTTCCTAGAATCTGCCCAGCCCTAGTTCATGTCCCTTTCCAGCGCCGGCAGATAGAGCGCGTGTTTCTGGTGCGAATGTCCCGGGTTTGAATCCCCCTAGAGGCGGATATATCCTTGAGTATCTCTCGCAGTGTTTCAAAGGCACCCATTTGTCAGCGGCCTGACGCAAGTTCAAGTTCCGTCTTTGGTATAGCTATAACTGGGCTGAAAAGGAATATTAAAACCTAACAAACACAAAACAAACACACAAATTAATAAATAAAAAAACAAACAAACTCTTTTAAGCACAGTTAAAGTTAAAGGTAATCAGATGCTAGCCATAGATTCCTGTCATGCAATTCACAAGAGGATGCTTCTAACATGGCGAAATAATACCGGTGAAGAAACCTGCATCTTGCAGGGCTTGAAACCCAGGACCTCTCGTCCGAGATGACAAGCGCTCTGCCTCTCAGCAGTGCTGTCGGCTGGGATGATGGCAGCTTAATATAACTTGTTTATAAGTGCTGCATATATAAAAGTCCTTAGAACTACGTTAAACCGGTAATAATAAACTATGAATAAAGAGGTACTTAGACTATTTATATATTTTCAAATATTGATACTTTCTTCATCAAACTATAATGAATAGTTCACAACGAAGTGAAGAGAATAAAGGGAAAGGAAATTCAAAAAACGTGTATATATATATCGCATTGAATTTGAATTCCTTCCGGCATCCAAAGGATTCTGCAATGTCTGAGGTTTTTATTATGGATCCTTTATCTTATCTTCTGTTTATGTTTTTACTGACATGCAATTTACAGGATCTTTATTAAACGTTACTTCTTTACAAATGAGCAGAGATGTTCGGTACTTAGGTCCTATCCCGTGGGATCCGTCGATACTTTTAATTCCCGTGTGCTCTGAAAGCTTCTTATCTCACGTTCTCATTGCGACTCTCGAAACCCTGTAAATGATAAGACGGCCAATCCATATCAGTAAGCATGGTTCCGTTATGATCACCGGTATGCCGGCTTTATTATTTATTCGGACAGAGTAAAATATGCTTAATGAAATACACACACTTGAATGGTGTATATAGCGGACTTGCTTCCACAAGAAAAACGCAAAGAATTCACAGAACTGTCGCAGGCTGCTTAATCAAAAGTAACTGAATAATATATGTATATTATTCAGTTGCAAGAATGAAGACAAAGAAGCTTACAGTCCACACCTAAATAATCCATTACTCACTCAGCGGCAGTTACTGCCCGGTTCAGTGGTAAAATAGGCTGATCAGACCAACAGTATTAATGATTAATGATCTGAATCGATACTCAGTCCTTGTCCGTTCATTTCACAATGCACGGCATCCTTTATTGACAACGAGTATTTTACAATAATTACAATGAAAACCAAGCCTAACATATTAATATTATTATTCCCACTAGTTCCTGGACACGCATGCAAAACCTTTTCAACATCTTACCTGGAACAGCGTATTTCCGTCTCGAAGGCGCACGGCACAATAATATGAGACACAACTGCACATATGCACGCTTCAAAGTAACCACAATGTTCAATGCTCCTTCCCCAACCACCAAAGTATCATTATATGTGCCTCAAGTGTCAGCCCTGTCTGAACTTATCAGTATGTGGGCAGCACTAATAAAATAAATATAAATAAACCCGGGGTGTGCGACGTGCGTATTCTGTGTTTACATTTCCGCTATGACAGTCACGTGACCAGTCCCGCCTATCAATATGCGTCCTTTAAATTTAGAAGCACACGCCCCCTTCAAGAATCTGAGGTATTTACGGACAGAAACTTCTTTTCTACTCTCGTGGCTGAAGAGCTCTTGTTCCACCCATTTAGGTGGCGCCCCGTCTAGGTTCTTCGACAGGGCGAGTAGACAGGCGGAAATGATAGTAGAGGTGTGGTGGTAATGTGGAACTTGTAAAAATGCAGTGGTAGTGGTAGTGGTGTGTGGTGGTAAAGTAGAAATAGTAATGCCGTGGTAGCGGTAATTATGGCAGTTATAGGCTATTAGTAATAACAACAACTTGGTTGTAGCATCGATGGTAACAGAAGAAATGGAAAGAAGTGGTCGTGGTAGTGAAAGCATAATACAACACATATAGTTTCACTAGAGTTACATATCGTATTCGTATCTTATGTAAAAATAGTGACACTGTGGAAGTATGGACAGATCAGTAATGGTAAGAATAGCTGCAATAGCAATGACGATAGAAAGGTGTGAAACAATCAAGATCGCAACGAGAGCGACAGAAAGTAGGGAGAACTAAAGAAACGCAGCAAGGTGGGTGGCACGGCTCAAAATATGATAAGATGCTCTCTCTTTTTTTTCTATTAATATTTACAAACTGAACGCCAGTGAAATCCATAGGTGTGATGTGTATAGTTGATCTAACGTCCCAAAGAAATAGTGTCGCGCCATTTTGCCGGCTCCACTGAATAATCCTACCTTTACCTAAGCACGTAGTGACATCAGTAGAGATATTACATAAACCTAGCCAGTTATTCCGTCCCACTAGTAGCAATAAATTTGCCGCCCGAAAACTTATGATCATAATTAGGAGGGCTGTCAAACGAAGTAATAACTCGGAGGACACTGACTTAGCTGTAAGAAGGAGAATGGGTGGGGAACGTATGATCATTTGGCGTAGTGTCATTCAGATATCTTCATAATAGTAAACAGTCTAAACAGGCTTTCCGTATTATCGACTGTGTTGACGTATAGGGCTGTATACCTGTCAAATAATATCCCCGATCAGTATAACATAGACCATGTCTTAGAGCACCGTTCTCTGCCCGCAACCTTCTCTCTCCTCCCCCTCGCTCCTCGTCCCCACTCCGTCGTCGATTCGAAAGTAACCTAGAGTATGTTTATGATTCTTCCCAGGTCTAATGATAGAAAAGCCAAACCCAGAGTCAGAACGGAATGAAGAAATAAGCAAACAAAAAACAAAGAGAAGTTAGGAATTTTGTTCCGGTTTAGCAGGGTGGGGTGAATTATTGATCGTCTGTTCCGGCCTAATAAGGCAACGTGTCTACGCCCATGTACACTATGGTCACCAGTGCAACCCGCGGCGACTGTGAAAGATACTAAGTCAGGTTAAACAGAATCCGGAGCGTGGGAGGATTTCCCTTATGGGCACGTACTATTTTTAGAACCATAATAGTGTATTTACTCCTGTACTCGGCCTGGATTTCTTAGTCACGTGATGCGAGAGTCCCATACTGTCAACACGTACGGAGATGGGCAGAGTACGTGTAGGGTTTTATTTTTCTTTTGTTGTAACCGTTACTATAAATAAAAAGTCTACCCCTTTTCTCCCCGTCCCTCGTCTCACCTCCCCTCCTCATCCTCTTCCTCCTCATGACCGTGAACACCTCATTGCTATTCTCTATTATTATTGATTGGCTAGGTTCTGATGTCTCCTGGGTATCGTCCCGTTACTATGACTGTGAGTAAAGCCCTTTAGTTTAAACCTTGTTCTTCTTGTTCTTTAATTAAGAGTTTTGAGCATTAACGATGGAATCTCTTATCCTCTTTAAGAATTACAATAACTTTGCATGTTGAATGCTACCAATGGTGCATTCAGCTCTGACCCACTAATTTAACTTTTCCAGTGGTAAGCGATCCCATGGTTAATGCGCAAGTTCTCAAGGATTCGATTCGTCAATGTGACAAGTCAATGATGAAATTCAAAGCGCGCATATTTTTTCTTTTCGCCTGACAGATTCTGAGGAACCACCGCAGGAATGTCGGGCATTTCATCCCGCTTGCGCAGCCATTTGTCGTGCTGCTTGACGTCAAAAAGCGAGATAGGCTAGCCGACGACTGGTTCTGACAATTTGCGCACGCGTCTGTACCTATCGTCTGCTAGCTTTTCTCGCTTTATGACGTCCGGTAGCATGAGTAACAGAGAGTGAAAACCACGACATTCAGGAGTGTTTTCTTAGAAATGGTCGGGCGGAAGGAAAATGTATGCAGTTTAAATTTTTTGAAAAAATGGTGGATTATTTTCGAGTATTATCCGTGTCCCTTTAAGGGAGGGCATTACCCTTTGCCATAGGTTGTAATCATAGCTCCATAGGTTGTAATGCAGATAACATGGTGTACGGCCCATCATCATACATGCACTGGAGTTTATCTATACACAATGGAGAAAAAATACACCATTCAGCATTTTGGAAAATCTTGCATAGAAATTCTAATGCACTCACATTAAATAGTTCACTCCTTTATTTCGCCACTGCCACGATCATCTTTTCTCCTTCGACGCATTCTTCACTCCTTCTTTCGCTATTTAGGCATCATCGGCTAGACTCTATGTCATTGTTTGTCCCACGGCATGGGCCACTCAAAATTGCAGAGTCATAGAATTACGCATGAGGCATCCCCCTTGTCAGGTATCGACATTATTGTGGAGAGCCAGCACAACTTTCAAGCCAATAACCAGCGGCGTATCTGGGGAATATCCTAGCCGCTTCCTCCCACCCTTCTTCCACTAGAACTGTCACTGCGACTCTGCGCTTTCTCTCTGTCTCTCTCTGTCTCTCTCTCTCTCTCTCACACACACACACACACACACACACACACACACACACACACACACACACATACACTGACACACACACACACACACAGAAGTAAGGCATAATTCTTTCTTGAAGGGAAAGGAGGCAGGTGTGTCTCTCTTCCCCTCCCACCACCAATACAGCAATACAGGTTGACAATTCCTAGATCCGCCACTGCAAAAAACTGCTAATAACCTTTCACTGACCGACCAGCTCGCACGTGCCAAAGTCTGGACATTCCAGGATTATCCTATCTATCCCGTATCCTATGTCCTGGACTCTATGTCCTGGACAAACCACTCCACTCCACTCCAGCGCTTATCTCGGCGTATCCTTTTCCCCATCTCAGTTCACGTAATGTCTGTCTACTCCACCCTGTATCCCACTGAGACGACGTTACAAAACATTTCCGCAGGGTTACCACTACAGACCTACATTGTAGAGGTTCTCAACTTGGAGCGGCCTGGCTATTTTGAGAAGAGGATGGGAACTCAATGTCATCTGCATAAGGTTGTGGGGGAGAGGGAATTGAAGAAAAATTGGCTTGCAATACTGTTTGTTTCTTAAAGTTTAAATGACATAGGTGTAAGCAATGATACGATACAAGCCTGCTAGTCTAGGTCATCACAGGCATAATGTCCACAGAATGGTTCAGTACCAAAACAAAGCACAGTTACAGAGAAACAGCGCAAAGAAAAAAAAAAACAACTCCTGCCCTAACAGCGTCATGTCAATCCGAAAATTCATACCAAAACAACGCATTATTCATATATATATACAGTGTATATGTATTCAGGCGTACCTCTTTCGTCAAACAAAGATTGGACGAACTTCCCTTTTCTCACTAAATCTGTTACTTCTCCAAATAAAGAAAATGATTATAAACGGAAACATTACCCACGTATGTCACTAAATATAGCCAGAGGAGAGGCGTATGCACTAAGTATATCAAGTAAGTAAACAAACACTCCCCATGAATTGTTGAATATCCAATCAGTAATATAAATAAGATAGATTCATCTCGAGTCATATTAGAATTTTAGGAGGCATAACACAATCACTGTTTTTCGAAAATTATAATCCTCATTTTTGTTTTGTTAGTTAATTACAGGCCAGGCTGTGATGAAGTAAACTACAGTATTTTTGGAAATGTAAAATTTTAATTTTCATCACATCATCGGATGATAAAAGTAGATAATAAAGTGTGGCGTTACCCCACAATGGCGTTAAAAAAAATGAAAAATCATAACATTTGATTAGATCTTCAATGATAATTTCCAAAGGTGTTAATAATTACTGGGGGTTATATAAGTTCCCTATCCAGGCTGATGCACACGACTTCACACTATTATTACACCAGCAGGCCTCATAACTCTTGGACTTTCTCAACTCCCCCGGGGAGCATACAGTGTCGCTGCCATTTACAGGCGCTGATCACTAACATTCTGACAATATCTTCTACTGCCTTTAGCCCGGTACCAGTTTAACAGACGGGTGGACCGAGGAAAATGTGAATGGAAATGTTCTACCAAGGCACTTATAACATGGCTGTAGTGGTCAAGGGATGCCACAGCTTTAGATCTTGAGTCTAATGCCATGACCATTCGGCTACACTGCTCCACATGATCTCACATTGATGATCCTACCATCTGTACTGATGTGCACTGACATCTTTGACACTGAGAATCGCCATCATTGTTCATTCCGGCAATATTGGTCAAATGATGTGGACCTTCCAATTTTAGCGTTTTGCAGAAAACTGACTAGTCTACTTTTCATTTGAATAGAAAGAGAGAATAGTGAGCGAGGTCAACTTCCTAGAAACCCCTGATCAATAGGCTCAACCAATATTACGGGAAAAACCGTAAACGACCCAGACATTGGACGGTTCGAAGTGAAGTTAATCAAAGCTGCGTATTAAAAGCTGCGTGCTCGTTAATAATTACAGGCCACTAAAAATGTAATCTCACTAATTAGCTCTGCTTTGTTTGTCTCAGTGAAATCCGGCGTCCGCCCACTGACTAGCCCAAAGTTCATGTGGTCAACTCGCTGCCCGAAAATAACACTGTCGTAAGTCCTGAAAGTCACTTAAGTACATGCGACAGTATTAATCCCGGGCTGCGAACTCATGTTTGCCTCATTTCAATGTTAAAACTGACCTACGTTTGACCGGAAAATACGCTGGATTTTCTGGAATCTTGTTTATATTATATAATAATAATAGGCGTAAGCTTCGAACACATGAATCGTTGCTATTATTACGGTTCGGTTAATCTAACTGTCTCGTGAGATTTCCGTCATTCCGCAAAGAGGCAAGTGATGCACTGATAATCGGCGACAGTGACAACTGAGAGCGGGATAAAAACCTGGCACAGACGTCATAATATTTATTATCTTCCTTTGACGAAGACTGAACAGATTATGGATTTCCTGTGGACTCACCGGGTCATGGGTTTATTCTGAAACAAGGGTTCTCAGTCTGGGCTACGCGCAGTCTTAGTGATACGCCTTGCAAATTCCAGCGTGCATGTGGTTTGGGAGGGGGAGAGGGGAGTAGGTGAAGAATACGGCTTACTGACTT
>JAWQUT010000048.1:785532-855091 GCA_033807755.1 Ellobium chinense | reverse complement strand
AACGTCATAAGCGGTGATGTGCAGCCGCGGATTAAGATGTTGCTGTCAGATCAGGGCGGATTAAACATGGAGCAAATAGGGCAATTGCCTTGAGAGTCATTAGTGCCTCTAAAAAAGACCAACGTGCCCTACACTTCTCAGGGACGAAGAGGTCTCATGTCACTTTTCAATCATGGAGTGGTTCACGGCATTTGCTGACCCAGGGCCCTGCACCATGTTAATCCGGATCGGATCATACGCATCTAGGATAGCTAGAAAATTTGGGTGAACTCGTTTTGCGCACACGTGTTAAAAACGGACGCTCGCTTTGGGCGCATCCAACGCGCACTCAAATACCGCACTGGTGATTCGATTACTTGGTAATCTAACAAAATCTTAAAAATAAATACTTGTAGTGTGTGATACCTCTTTCGTTGGTAAATGTCCCCATAATACTGTGAAAGTTAGTGCGAAAGTAGCATCAGACTAATTAGATTTTTCAAACTGTTGTGTTTTTTATAAGCAGGCCTCTGTCATGGTTCTTAGTTTTGTTTTTTTGTTTTTAATTGATGTAGTGTGTTGAAAATTCGTACACTTGCATGAGCAACAGGCTTTGAAATTAATTTTTTAAAAGTTGAAGGATGTGAATGTTTGTCGTCAGTCTATGCATAAAAGAGTCTAATTAAGAGTCTAAGTGAGTTAAATGATTAAGAGAAATCACCTGAATAGGCTCAACACACTGCTCGTATGTATTGTATTTAAAGAGAAACTCGGATTCAATTCCGTTGACAAATATTAAAAAGTAGTCGGAATGTCTTTCAAAAACGACTCCATACCACCATTTATAAAATTATCGATATGAACAAAAGAATTTAGTGCGCGCAACACGGGTGGAATTTGGACTACCTGAGTGCGCTTAAATCTCTCTCTCTCTCTCTCTCTCTCTCTCTCTCTCTCTCTCTCTCTCTCTCTCTCTCTGCATGTGTGTGTGTGTGTGTGTGTGTGTGTGTGAGTGTGTGTGTGTGTGGGTGTATGTGTGTGTGTGTGTGTGTGTGTGTGTGTGTGTGTGTGTCTGTGTCTGTCTGTCTGTCTGTCTGTCTGTCTGCCTGTCTATTTGGCTGTGTGTCTGTGTATCTCTGTGTGTCTGTGTGTTCTCACAAAAACTGAAATGTCACCAAGATATCTCCTGGCAACTGCAACAGGTAAAGGGATATGACATTCATCCAGTATGCAGGTTAAGATAGGTTTATGCGTTATGTATTCCAGGTATTATGTAGATTTCTTTGGATTTTGCTCTAGAATCTCATCTTGCGATAAGTCAGGTAGACACAAGTGCCCTCGTCACCACTGAAAGTAAACGAGATTGGTCACAGAGTGTAAAAGTGCGCAGTGGGAGAAACAAACAGTGACTGGTTATACATGTACTTCTTTGCTTTCGTCTTCACTTTGATTTGTGTTACCGGCCCAGAGTCCAAAAAATACTTTGAATCTTGAATCTTGGTGACAATTTTGTTTACTAGGATGAATCAAGGTCGAGTTGTAAACAGGGCGAACCAGGTCTCAGGCTGAGTAGAAAAGAAAAGCGGAAATTCCGGATAAAGACCATGTAGGCTACAGCTTAGAATATTTACTGTTGCAGGCTCAGTGACGTTTCTATTACTATTAAAGTCAAGCAAGATATCCTTTAATAGTGAAAAATAATTTTCTTCTGCGGTATGATCCGCCATTAATTATGGGGAATAAGCAGAAGGAATTCATCCGCCCAATGGCATCCACAGTCTACTGAGAAGCATTCGGAAAACAAAGTATTATGGTCTTACGATCGACTCAAATGACTGAGCAAAGACACACCGTAAACAGGTGTCAGAAATAGTGAGGTAGATGGGGGCTTGATTTTTAGCAAAAATTAGCTCGGTTTTTCTGTAACTTAATCCTTTCTCTGCCTCCTTTCCTTTGTAAACATTGACAAACACTCACTGATCTGCGGCGAAATCAAGGTGGGTATGTTTTTTTTTTCAGGGGGAAACAGTCGTGTGTGTGAGGTATTTCCTGATTTTATCCAGATAACATATCGCAGAAGGTTCCTGAGAGGTTTTTCAAAGACTCTTTCAAGCAGCTGAAGAACATTGAAATAGAGCTATAAGACTGTTGGTCACATTGCTATATCAACGCCGGACACAGAAAAAGTGGCGTCATCAAAGAATAAGTGAGAAAAATAACCTGGTAGTGTTGGTGACATTGCGACAACCGCTTACTCTACGTAGGGGATATACTTGCAGTCAAGTGGTATACAGTGATGGTCAAGTATTCTGGAACCATCGAAGCTTTCTAGCTGTTCTTGTATCACTCAGCACACGTTCAGCTATAAGTTATAAGAAGCTATATGAAGTATTGGGAGCGAGCATTCACATTTTCAGGTCCATCTACGGTATTTGGAATTCCCTCCTTGACGAATTAAGATCACTGGACAGCCTTGATAGATTTAAATCAAAGTTGAAAACACACTTGTTCACTAAATATTTTGATTTATAATTCATGCCCAGCCCTGCCTCTGCTGAATTAGGATGTGATATTATGTGTAGATGAGACTATGGTGAATTAAGGTGAATTCCGTACTGTCCATTAGTATGTATTAAAGAATGACTGTCAATGTACATCTTCACTTTGTAAAGCGCCTACGGCCCACACTGTGGGGAATTGGTGCTATAAAAATGTTATGTTATTATTATTAAGTTAAGATTTAGATTTATGCAAGATTTAAAGGCAATATCAAGTTTAAGTTCCAAGGTTGTATTAGGCCATAGGCCAACATCATACAAAACAACAGTACATGAATACAATATACTGCAAAGATGCATACATGTTCCTGATGTACATTACTTCCACTCATTCACCACTTTCTCATCTAGATGACACCCAGATTTTCGAAAACTCACAAATCATGACATGTCGACATCATAGGACTCTCCCAGGAGCCTTTACTGACGGTAGGGGCATAGATCGAAGCCCGGAAGCCCGACAAATTTCGTAGACAAAGTTGAGAAGCTGACATATCCCCGAATTTACGTACGCACTTTTAACAGAGCCTGGACGGGCTACTCGCTTAAAAGCCCCTGACACAGGAAATAATAAGAGGTTACAGACCTGTAATGGGATTGGAACTTTTTTTTCCTCTATGTATGGGCTACATGAGCATTTTGAGTTGCTCCCCGAACCCAGATTAATGTGAGCAGTTGGAAAGTGTGTTAGGGTCACGGGTGAGCACTAGGCTCGCACGAGGAAGTTAGGAAACATATTCAGGCAGTAGGTATTTAAGAATTAAATTGCTATGACGTTAGCGTCCCTGTAGTGTAGTGGTGACGCGTTCAGATTTGCAAGCTGAGAGACCCTGGTTCGATTCGCGGCAGGGATCAGACTGAGCTCACACATTCCTCCCTCTTAATAATAAAAAGCGAATACTATAAATCTTGCCTCCCGATTACACAAAATTTAGCTTTCAACCAGATCCAATAAGCTCATTGTGTATCCCAACTTTTAAGACTAACCCAACCCTAGCGAGCCCACTGACATTTTGAGCTTGGTTGCTATCTGTAAACAGACCCTACCTTTTTTACTGGTCAACGGCTAACCCCTCCTCTTCCGCCTGAACACACCCTTGACCTGACAGTTCCAGCCCAGGGCTAAATAGTACCTGGCAATCAAAATTTGCCCCCTGGAGCCCTTATTACTGGAAGCAGGGCATGCCGAAAGAGGGAAAAGGGGGGGATGAAATATAATCCTTCAGTAATAGGGACCCAGTAGTGAAAGTAAAATTACAGGCCTGTAAACTAATATGAGCAGACAGTATAGGGGTGTCCTGAAAGCGATGCCGTTTTTGGAACTGAAACATGAGCTTTATTTTCCTAGTGATGTATCATTTCCTAATGCCGCTGCTATCATTTCTCAGTCAGCCACACAAATCCCAACTCAGCAACATTTTCAAGAGGATGACGCCATACATAATCGTCTGCGTCACATCTTTATTTCGCCTCCTATCTCCTACGATTCTCTGTCTTCTTACAGAGCTATGGAGGGAAGGGTTACAGTTGCAGTTTGACCACAACATTAATGACTGACCGTAGCTGTCCACCCGTATGTATTCCCACGCATTACGCAAAGAAAAACGTGTCTTGTGCTGGAGATAAGCAAGGAATCACAGTCGCATATTTCATGCACCGTCCGCGTGGACATGACACAATCATATCCCAAATACTTAATGTTTGGCGAAACAAGGATGGCCTACATCCTGTTTATCAGCATGAGAGGTCTGATTCCTCGTAGATTTCCACATAAATTGTTTAGTCCCCACGTTTTTGAGCTCTTATATCGACCCAATTCTGTCATCAGATTCGGTCTGACATTACGAACAAGATGGTCTTTACAGTTTCATTTTATCTAATTTGTGGGATACGACCTTATAGGTCAACACTGACGACATGTTACTTAAGTAGGCGTGGTCTTCTGGCTGGATATGGACAGATTTTGTGATTTTGTAAGATATGTCAGACACAAGCAGTGGCGTTGCACCACTGGAGGCAAATGTGCCACGTCGCCATCTGTTTTCCCTTGGATTGAACTGAAAAAGAGAAATTCAAGGAACAGAGTCCTGGTGTTTTTTCTTGCTGAGTTCTTTCTGTGTCCCGAAGAATAACGATGCCAGAGATTTCTGTAAAAATAGCGACATTCTTTTGCCGTGTGAGATCCTGTTAGATGAATAATTAACAAACAGCCAGCGCACTGAAGAATCCCCTAAATATAATCAAAAGTTAATGTAAGATGTTTAGCGATAACATGGCATGATGCAAAACTTTGTCTCCTCTTCAAGTCCTGACAGCTGACAAATTTTTTACTATATTAGTTTTTAAAGGAAGAGAAGAGCTTGGAGCCAAGCAGATCTTGGCATGTGAAGTCTTAAAGACTCTGTTCCTAGTATGTACTCAGGACACCCCCTGTCGAAAAATTCAGGCTACGCCGCCGGAAACGAGTATCTATAAACACTAGAGGTCTCAGGCTGCCGGACAGTTTGGGACACTCGCCGCTGGTGCTGCCTCATCTCACACGTCATCAGTACATCTCTACTGAACACATTCAGAAACATGCTGCGCCTCTGTGTTATTGCCTCTCTGGTCATTCTGGGATCTGTTTATGGTGAGATTCAAGTCATATTAACTTAATTAAATAACGCCACTTTTTAAGATGTGTAGTAAACAGATTTCTTTTTGAAGTATGGAGAACACCAGGCTCGCATGCCTGCTCTGCTACGTTTATATTATTGGCACCCATTATTTTTCTTCTTTCGGCCCTATAAATGAAATATGTTATTCTACAAATTCCACTGGGGTATCGATTTTATTTTTTTTTAACTTGGTCGATCTTTTGAGGGGAAGGAAAAGGGAGTCAACACCCAAAATTGTTCACAAGTCTCATTCAAAGCCCGTCACTTCTCCTTCTGATTTGGCCCCAAATTTTCGTTAGGATGGTTTTAACCGAGTGCTAATCATAGGCTTAACACACTTCCTGTTTATATTTATAAGTGACATAATTATTTTAAGGTACAATTGTACATTAAACATTAAAATTGGATGCTTTATCTAGATCAGTCCAGATCACAAGTCATTCTTACTTATTTCTACATCCTGACATGGCTGGAAGGGCCCCGAAGAAGGAGAATATTAGCGGATTAATACGACTTTACACAGTCAGTGATTTGGCCTATTAAAAGGCGCCAGGAACTTGTAAAGCATCATCTGTGCCAAAAACCTTCATGAAGAACAAAAGTACATTGAACCTGTATATTTCTACCACTACCAATTAAAGTACTTCTTCCTAAACTAGCTGAGACCGAAGCCCCAAGACCAGAAGCTTTTCTGAACAGTCAGTTTAGGTCTCTTGTGAGGAAACGAATGGGGTGAAGTGAATAGTTCAGTTACAATAGTGTTGTAAATCCATGCAATTTTTAAACCTCTACGAATATTTGAGAGCTTGCGCATTAACGATGGGGATCTCGTACCATCGTAAGAATTACATTGGTGCATTGGTGCTGAAGTAATCCATCATAGCCTTCAACATGCAGAGTTCATGTAATTCTGACGATGGTAAGAGATTCTATCGTTAATATGCAAGTTTTCGAGTGTTACTGTATTTCTTTGTAAAAAGCCCCATCCCCTCCATTTTTTAAAATATCGTACATACACCCAAGATAAAATTCAGTACCGTGGACATAATTTCTATAGTTCACTATTTAGATCAGTTATTGTTAAAAATTATTACCTCACGTAATGGTTATGATTATGATAATGATGGTGATAATGATGATGATGATGATGACGACTATGATGATGATGACAGCTATGATGAGGATGTTGAGATGATAATCAATTTCATGAGCTTTCCATTTTACCTTGTAAATACTAATACTTACTCCATGGAATTTTGTAGGAATTATTTGCTGCTTTGATAATGATGATGACAATGATTACTATTATCATAATTATTTGCAAAACATTTATCCGCACTGGATCTAAATAAGTAAAGCAAGAAAACTATTAATAATTTAACAAATTTAATGCACAACTTTTCGGACTAGCGTCCTTCCTCAGGTGTAGAAAATAAATGAACTAAGAATGACATGTCATTAAAAAAAAAACAACTATGATCAATAGTTATGAAAAAGCTTGAACAGACAAGATCAAAGGAACGGAACTATTATCATAATGACTAATTATTCTCAATAAACAGTCTTTATTTTCTAGTTCGGATCTTTTATGGATCGTTCTGGCAGAGGCAGGCATGTACATATCATCGGTGTGGGGTTGGCATAGGATAGGCCACGACGTTTATATGTGACGTATAGTCAGCCTGGCCGATCCTATGTGAAAACCGACGATATGGCATTTCCTGGTGTTACGAGCATTTTGCAAGTTACGAACACAAAAAAAAGGGGTGAATTTCACAGTCAGCTTTGTAACATGCAATAAGATATTGACTTCAGGAAATAATATCATATGCGTTTGCCTACCGTAAGAGATCCGAACTTAAAGACATAAGCTCT
The DNA here is from genome assembly GCA_033807755.1 of Ellobium chinense. Taxonomy (NCBI): domain Eukaryota; kingdom Metazoa; phylum Mollusca; class Gastropoda; order Ellobiida; family Ellobiidae; genus Ellobium; species Ellobium chinense. Next base: position 848,022 of record JAWQUT010000048.1, on the reverse strand, counting down.
CTAATGCCGCCCTGCGACGACGAAACACCGGATAGTCATGTTACCCAAGTTAAGAGTATAGGGTGTTTAATCGTTTTAACGGCAGCAGGATGAATCGTTGCTGTGACCCTTTAATAGTGTTCTGTTAATCACAAGACGAGCAAAAACACGGCATGATTGTATGTTTACTTCATTTGTAACATAGGTCAGCATAATCATAACGCGATCTCCTGCCCGAGATGTACAGATGCGTATGATCCCAACTCCTGTACAGAAACACAGACTTGCCATAGCAGCCATGACGTAAGTAAAGTAATAAGTGACGTTGTTGACGCAAAAGGTCCCATTCCACAAATAATTAGGTCATGTGGCATGATCAGAATTCATGTGCGAGCTAAAATCTTAAAGCTGCGCCATCTGATATTTACTATCGGAATTCAAGGTTATATAGTATGTGCGCCCGAATATTTTTGCTATGTATTTCTATGTACTGTCAATGAGTGTATGTGTATGAGTATAGTGTGTGCTTGCGTGCGTGTGTGTGTGTATGTGTGTGTGTGTATGTGTGTGTGTGTGTGTGTGTGTGTGTGTGTGTGTGTGTGTGTGCGTGCGTGCGTGCGTGCGAGTATTTCACGGGTAAATTTTTAAGAGGCTGCATTAAATCCATGCGTACATGATACTTTGCTTGCTTTGATTTGTATTCCATACGTGTGTCCCGATGAGACCGCTCACATAACAAATCTATTTACTTGGAGGGACAAAAGCTATTTCAAGGTTTTCCCATTTGCCATTTCCTTAAGTTCGAAGATCGGTTGTGACCAGAAAAACTGTTACGAGGAAAGCGTTGCCGCTTTTATTTCTACTGTAGGGGAACAGTGTGAAGATTTGCACACCTTCGTGCTTTCTGTAGTAAGCATTAAAATACGAAATGATGCGCGGGATTATCCGATTCCTTTGTGAGTTGCAGGATAATTTATGATAAAAGAGCTCATGCGTTTGTTAGGCCTTTTTTTTTCTTTACCTTATTTTAAGTATGAATTGATATCATTTTGAGTATGAAGGGGCCGTCCCTTGGACAGCGGATTTTGTACATTGGCTGTATTGTCCACATCACACTCAAATTGATGTCAAATCATACTTGAAAAAGACCTAACAAACATAGCCCAGAAAAATTCAAGTAGATTGTCATTCCAGCCTTTTTCAGGAATTAAGGTTTCCTACTGACGAGTATTTCAAATCTCAAAGAAATCCTTATGTTGTGAAAAAGATTATCAGTGGCGGCTCGTCTTTAAGTGCAACCTGTGCAGTGCCGTGTAAAATTTAACTCATAATATGAAGAAATTGTAACTGATTTCCAAACATACAGCTTTGCATTATTGTCTAGGCCTAAATACAGCCGCCTATCTTTGTTATAATTATTTAGAAAGCATGAGCACTGGTTCTGACTTAGTCTAGATTTAATTTTATTTGGTTGTTAAATTTCTGAAGAAAATAGTACGTTTCAAAGAGGTGGGAGGGGAAGGGGAAAGGTAGCACGGGTTTTTGTGGAGGTGACGAACCGCCACTGCTTGAACTTGGATAATGAACCTTCCTATCTTCCTCTTCTGTGGGCTTTCTGTTAAATATTGCTCGTCAACAAACGTGGCTGCTATTACTTTAAACTAACAATATGGTTGCTTGATTCCATGAGCTGGGCAATTCCATGACGCCAAGCCTTGATCTTGTCCCTTCTGTATATATATATTTTATACATAAAAACGTTCTCCAAAACCAGGAATTCATGTAATCTCTAAAATTTTTGTTCTTTGTTTATCCTGCAGGTTTGTGAGTTTCATGTGCACACAGCACAAAACAACAGGATAGAGTACGTGTGTCACAACTCACATGTGAGTATTGCTTCTATCAGTTCTCTGTCCATTTTATTGCACTATACATTTTGAATGCGCCGTCACCACCCTTGTCACAGCTAATTTTAAATACAAAGCATCCGCAACGAAGTCTCACTTTCGACATCAGTAAGATAGATCAGCTTTTGAACAATTTTCGGTGCATTAAATCGCACTTGTGAACGAAACAATAGAAAGCTTTTATTTTCTAGTTCGGATGTCTTACGAACTGTATTGTACACGTAACCATGCAATCGACATTTCCTGGTATTACAATCAAACCGCACGTTATGAAGTGGATATGGAATTTTTATCTGATTCTAACCCCCAGATCGTAAAGTGCAAAATGATCGTAATACATGCTGGCTCACCAGGAAATAACGCCACATGTGCATCTCTGCATCTAATATAATGGTTTGTAAGACCTTCCAATTTTAAAATAAACAGCTATTAATTTTGTCACCGTGATACCATCTCTCTTCAACGCTCTTTTCTCACACTCTCCATCTCCCTTTCTCACCTGTTTTATTTCTTCCTTGCACTTGTAGGCCTGCACGAACCACGAAGTCCATGGATGTGATCCTACCACCAACGAGAAGTGTACCTACTGTTGTGGCTCCGTTTCTGCATGTAAGACACAGAGAGATCAGCTCTTCTCAGGTAAGTGATCCCCTCTTTAACCTTCTTCTTCTTCATCTTTTTCATCATCATCATCATTATCATCATCATCATCATTTGTTTCACACAAAATAAAATGAAATAGCGTCCACCAGCGTCGTATTTTACAATTTTGTTTAAATTATATAAAGAAGCACATAATAAGGAAATATCAAATTTTCGGAATTGAAAATTCCTTCATCAGGAATAATAATAACAATAATGATAAGGAAGAAGAAGACATATGAGGAGACCTAAGGCTTTATAAGGGTGCTAATTTCAAAGGATTCGATAAGAGTTCACTAAAGAAACCAGAGAAAGAGAGGTGAGGGGAGTTCAGATAGAACAAGAACAAAGGAGTCACCCAGGTTTTCATCATCATCATCATCTTCTTCTTCTTCTTCTTCTCTTTCTTCTTCTTCCTCTCCTTCATCTGCTCTCCTTTTTTCCTCTCCTCTCTCTCCCACTCACGTTGACACGGAATAGAGAGATTCAATACAAATAGACAAATTAGGTCTTCTTTATAATCAGAATGTTGAAGTTTTATATTTATATTTTAAAACCGGACATCCACTTTTTCATATGCTTCAAGATTGCAAACAAACAATGCTTTTTGTAAAAGTCCGTTAGGCATACGGTTTTAACAAATACGAATAGACTGTCTAACTTATTTATTAAAATATCGACATGAGATCAAGATCATCAAATGCGCCATGTTTCAAAGTTATATACCCGAATAAATAACTCTGTTTTGATATGGATATAAGGTGTTTTAATTTACACACAGATGCCCCCCTTCCTTTTGCATGGGCTTAGCTGACGTAGTTATGAAGTGCAAATGAGTTACATTATAAAGAATATTTAGCCATTAGCTCAGAATACTCCTAGTCCAGTGAATCTCCTTTGTCTTCACGGTACAAAAAGGACTACTAAGTTAAGTTACGATACGCGAAAGATTGTACCAATCAAATCTTTAATTATCCGTCGTTATGTTATCATCCACAGTCAAGTACACCACTGGCGCTGCCACCACTGCTCCACCAGCAACAACCGCAGCACCAGCAGCAACAACTGCAGCACCAGGAGCCACAACAGCCGCGCCAGCCGCTACAACAGCCGCGCCAGCAGCAACAACTGCAGCACCAGCAGCGACAACCGCAGCACCAGCAGCCACGACCGCCGCGCCGGCCGGGACAACCATGGCACCGGCTACCACCGTAGCCACCAGCCAGGCAACCGCTGCCACCACCAGTGTGTATCCTCTTCTTCCCTTGTTGCTTTGCTCACTTCTAGTCTCCCACTTTCTCCGGCTGTGCCTTGGCCTATAATCCATCATCTTCATCATCATCATCATCATACTGTTAAACAAACTGATCACTCTCAGTTATTATGCATGCACGGTCATCCGGGCATCACAAGCCACAACTCTAAATATCATTACTTCTGCTCTCTAGTTTTCCTCTCTCAGAGCATTGGCTGATGTAGTCTGTTACACTGGCTTTTATTGGCTGATGAATCTTTTACTTTCAGAAGCGAGATTTGATGATGCAATCACATTTACATTTTGCTAAAACTGGAAGTGAGCTTTGTTGGAGTTGACTACTTAAAAACGGTCCAAAGAGCTGTGATTGAAACAAGTTAAATTCTGCCCTCCTCCCCTTCAAAATATTTGATTTAGTTTGTCTTTTTTTTTTTTTTTTTTNATCTGAAGTTTTGTAAGTCCTGAGGGTGTAAGGTATTTGTTTTGAATTTGCTTCAGTTTTCTTTATTTTAATCCACATTTTTATTACACTGTGAAAGTCCAATCCCATTTATGCCTTCAAATGCCTTTGATGTAGTCTTCGACCGGTGCGACATGCAGATTTTCAAAACAGAAATAATATGCTTCTGCAGTCTCTAACAAGAGAGTATTTTCCAATAGCTGTGCTTCCTTTAACAGCCGGCTTGTCGTATCATATGTTCTAAGAAAAATACTGTTTTAGAATAAGGAAATAACATTGACAATTTTCGATAAAAGATAAATAAACAATAATAATTCACTTGCAGTCAAATTTTAATCAGCCGTGATATGGACCATTTCGCTCCGTTTAGAATGAATAAAGAATGTGGAAAGCCAGATTTCCGTGATTTTGATGTCTGGTTGTTACTACAAAAATCCTTTATTTACCTAATATCCACGTACAGTTTTGACCCACGATAACTATAGATGAACTGATTTCTATCAGTTACTGAAAGCCACAGTGGTTGCATCTGAGGCATGTGGTCCCAGGTTAGGAAAACAAAAGACGTGATAAATGTAAAGAAGTATAAAACTTGGATCAAAAGTTTGAGATGAGGATTAAAGAAAACAAACAAGAGAACTTGTAGAACAGAAACCTACAAGATGTAAACATTGTAGATTTATATTGTCTCATATTTTCAGAGGGATAATTTAATTACGTAAGTCAGTGAAAACGTGTCATGCGCCATCTGCGAAATGAATTGATCCATTCATGATACAAATTAACCTCAACGACTTTCGAAAGTTTACTCAATTTCTCATTTATTCAGAGAATACTACGAACCTTGCCAAAGACACTGCTATGATTAAAACTGCGTAAAAATAAAATGTTATTGCTGAGAGCTTACATTAATATGTCCATTCATTTATCATAATTTGTTAGATACACGGGGGTCTTTTTGTGGAGATTGTGGGAGATGGAGCTTTTCAAGGAGGGAAAGGGTGACATCATAAGTTACGCTTCTATAGTTCAGAAAAAATGTGCAACTGATAATCATTTCATGTCAAACAGGTAATTATCACATATAAAATTATCGTGCTAAGAATCTGAATCTACTGTAGGATTAGAACAAATTATGAATTTACTGTCTGTGGCCTAATATTATGCTTTCAGCGTCAGTTTAAACTGCCCATATAATAACTCTACCCTCGCGCTCGTATTCTGTATCGTCCACAGACTAAGACTGATGGACTGTAGGGCCACAGAATCTGTGACGTCCCCAAGACCGTGCCGGCTTCTCCCTATGTAGTTTTCGGTTTAGTTTTCACACCTTTCCTATGTTATTCCTAACGTTCAAAGGCATATAAAGAAACTACCAAATCAAAATTATACCACTGTTTAATTTTTTATTTAAATTAAGTTTGTCAGACTGGATGAGTTTTGATGTGCGTGTTTGGGCGTGAAGAATGTTGAATTTCTGTGTCTACAGTTGTTATCGGCTTTTGTCTCTTCATCTCTTCCTTTCTCGCTTTCTTTGTCCTTTTTTTCAGTTGTTAAGTAAAGAAGGGGTGTTTCTAACGAATCAGGGGCGTGTTTACAAAACATAATGGAGCCCCTTTACTGCGGGCAGGTGTGTAATTGGAGCCTGGCTGTATCGGCGATATTCTTATCTCATTTCCATCCCTTCTTTCTTATTGTTAAAACAGCCTTTTTATGACGGACTAGAGGAGGAAAAAGTCCAGCTTACTGCTTCACCCTTCATAACATTTCGCATGATTAGTGGGGTCGATGCCTGGGTGAAACCAAACCTATCTCATTTTTCTTATCATCTTTTCTTAGCTTCTTACCCTGTGACTTCACACAAACAAGATGGACATGGTCTATAGGCCAACGGGATCGAAATTATGGGTTAGCCTATAACTAGCGCTTATGGCCTGGTGTTTCCTGCTGAGACAAAAGCTATCGATGGTTGGTGATGCCATTCTGGACGAGTCTCTTCTGTTACTGTAAAATCAGTGGCCTTTGGGCACACCCTGACAAATTTTGATGAAATTATGTATATGTGTTTCAACTTCAGCTCCACATATGGTGAAACTAGATATATCTTGTCATTCTGCAAGGTTTAAATGCATTATATTGGAATTTCGATGTTTTTCTGAACACAGTATATTATCATTAGATTAATGTTGTACCGATATAGACTGACATAGACTGACACAGACTGACATGGACTGACGTAGAAGATCTCCACGGCTACAGTGAAATGGTCTCAGTGATTGACGCGTTCTCGGTAGCAGGAATTATATATGACTATATATGTGATCTCTAATTTATGACCCCTTAGATTTTTTCACAAACTTCAATACATCAGATATTCAGACAGGAAACAAATTTCCCGCCTATCAGCCAGTAATTTTACAAGGGAATTCTGTTTATTTCAAATCTCCTGTATGTCAGTCCTAGGCAGGTCTAACTGCCAAGCCATTCTAGTCCACAAGAAGCAGCATATTTTCTATTTTCCCTATCAGACCCCAACATGTGCATCTCATGTGGTGATCTGGGAACGAACACTGACTGTTCAACCACCGACCTCATTCTGGGCTCCCCCAACCTCTGTCCCAGTGCTCAGCCATATTGTTTCTCCTACGTCAGACAGAATGGGACAGACGCACACATTGTCAAAGGGTGAGTGAGTGCAGCGCAGAATTAGTCCTTAGATCTACTCGCTTTGTGTTGCCGTCAACTGACACTCTACAAGAGGGAAAAACAATTATCCTAAGCACAATCCAGGCGATGCCGCGTGATGTTGCACGCAGTCAAATAACAGGAAAAAAACAACAACTCGCTGAATTGAAAATTAAAAAAAAAAAAATTAAAAAATTTAGAGGATGGTTATATTCAAGTTCAAGTTCAAAATCTTTATTAGCCATTATTCAAACAATTCAGTTCACACGTTGACGTTATTCATTACAAAAAAAAACAACACAACATTTACTGGAAACATCATTCACCATAAGTTCTTTATCTGAAAAATTAAAAAAAAAATACTGGCTTAAAGGGAAACAAAAAACACAACTAATTGTCGTTAAAATTTTCCACATTCAGGTAATACAACATACATAAATCTTAGAGAACACAACAATTATTCAGTTCCTAACCTTTACACAAAATAACCAATATTAACCTTTCTCTGTCTCCCACTTCTCACATATCCATTCTCTCTTTCTCATTATTGCTCATCCTCTCATCAGTCTCCAAACTGGCATACTACAAATTATAAACAGAAAAGTATGTTCAATTTCAAATGTGTGGTCCAGCCATTCTTTTACCCAGTTCCCATTTGTAGTAATTTTGATGGTCTTTGTTGGTAACTATCGTTTGCCAGGTTGAGACAGATGTGTGAGATGACTAAAATATTAATAAACGCCAATGTAGACATTGTAATTTCGGCCTAGGAAAAGAGTTCCATACCCTTTTTGAATGCATAAAATTCACAGTTGAAAGACGAAATTTCCGTAAGACAAATATTACAGATACCCCAACACTCCAAAAGCCCAGGAACTCTACTCCAATCAAACAAACACATCCTTTAAATCTTGCCAGTTTTTGTAAAATCATCCTGAATTCCTGAACTTTCGATCATATTATTGTGAAAAGCTTTCTCCCCAATCATACCCAGTGTTATTACCATCCAAAGTGGAGAATATTGCTGTGTCGGATTTTCTTTCTTATTTTCAATTCCTTTATTTAGCAGATATGCAGTTATGTTATTTTGTCCATGCTCTGCCATGGGTTATCAATGTTTGACAACCTTTATGTTATTATGTAACCTGGGTTCGATTGAATAAAACTGAATTGAAATTGAATTGAATTTTAGTGTTTCGTTCCCATTACAGATGTGCAGATCAGGCTTTCTGCAAGGCTGACTGGTGGCAGAGCACTTCCCCAAAGACCGAGTGCCGCAGCGTAGACATCAGTGTGCCCAGCGTTCTCGATTGCACCTTTTGCTGTGATGGAAACGCATGCAACACAAATCTGAGACCCGACGATGTAACTTTGCTCACCTTCCAGCCTTGATAATTTCCTTTAGATTTACATAAAACAGATTACGAACCACACAAAACGAAATCTGAAAAGTGATTGTATAATGCTCCTGTTGTAATTGAATTTGGAAGTTTGACGGTAAACATTTGAAAACAAATTTCATCTTATTCTTCTGAGTCCCCTGTTATGTTTGCTTTCTGGTGGAACTGATAGTCCTCTGCAGGTCCATGAGAGTCCATCACTGTTTGGAACTGATGTCAGGGGCCTCTGGCCAAATCTCTTTTCGGAGAACCTGGTACTCCGGACGAGTCTGCAGGACATGCAAGGTATCCGTTGCGCCTAATGACTAGAGCATTCGGGCCTCTCTGCTTGTATTTGCCCATGCCTTGGACATACATTGCCCTGTTCTCAGTCTGAAGATGAAAAACAGACTGCCGACTAAATGACTATGTGTGTTATATGAAAGACTACGTAAACCAGTATTTGCCATAAAGCCTATTAAAAAGAGAAAGCTCCTCTTATTGAACAATATCACTACAAAATGATGGTCTGTGTTGGCGTATAACGTCGTATTCCACATAATTATAAGATCAGGTGCAAATCTTGGTATCATTTTGTTTAAAAAGTTAGGGCTATTCTGATTGCCGTAGGATTCTGAATTTCTGTGCATACTCTAAAATGTAAGCACTTAACAATTTTGTAAAAGAAAAAAAAAAATCATGTTTTTTCACGCTTCGTCCATGTGGAATATAACCGTATACGCCAACATTGAAAAGGTCAGATCAGATCTTTTACTGATTATGCACTACCTACGCAATCAGAGAGTAAACCACCCATGGATGCTTTTCAAAAGTCAGAGGCACGCAATGCACAGAGACTGTAATGTAAAATCTCACACAAAACTTTCCTTCCCTCATTCAGTCACCCAGAGAATGCAGCTTATACATACAAAAAGTGTTATATGGGTATGTCGAGAGGATGCATTTCCGGTGCGTAGAAACTAATGCTGAAGAGTAGGTGATGGTGAGCAACTTAAAAAACGCCAGGGTAAATGGTGGAGGTGAGAGCTGTACCAAGTACACAATGGAGATGGAGAATTGCATTTTACCTTTCATTGATGGACACGTATCCACCATATCATGCTGTTGTCACTGGCGGCTACTTCCTTGCCTTTATTATGACATAGGCGTGTACCACTATCAGAGCGAGATCAAAAAGGACTTTAGAAAGGTGTGCGTTGGTCCAAGAAAGCGCAGCTTTGTCCTGGCTCAAACATTGCGTATCTAAGACCCAGATGTTAGAGGAACGAAAACGAACAATAAATCTCTTATCTCTGAGGACGGATCAAAACGATCTGGAAGCCTAGGACAACACGTTGTGGGGTCCTTCGTTGATGAAAAACATTACATAGGGCCCATCGGCACCGGACAATAGGGCAATGTAGTCCGTCTGCCCCAACATTAATTCTCTCTCCCCCCCCTACCCTCCCCCCCCCACTTTGTATCTGGCACAAAAAGAGTGTAACCGATCTCATTGGATAGTTGAAAATGGATAGACATGTGACAAAACATGATAAACATTAAACCTTATGTGTGAATGTGTTGCTTCGAGAACATCCTCAGGCGTTGTGTACATCAATGGTGACGAAACTGTGAGCTTCTCCACCTTACTCTTGTTTATGTTAAGTTTACAGTTTACATAATAAGGCCCCCTCAAGCACAGTAGCACACATCAACTGCTGGTGGACAATTGTTAGTGAATGATAACACCATACAAGCACATACCAACTTCAGGTGGATGATTGGTTGGTTATTGATGGTAAGGCCCCACAAGCACACACCAACTTCAGGTGGACAACTAGTTGGTTACTAAACAAGACATGATTTAAAAGTATACCCTGCTGACGAGTCTGTAGGATCATTACTTCAAACTCTGATTAAGCCGATCCGGGGGAAACGTTTGGACAGGAAGAGACGACACCAAATGAACTACAGCGAGATAGATCATTTCTGAGTACTGAGGTTAAAATGGTACCCGTAAGTTCTTGCAGTGATATCCATGTTAGCCTGGGTGTCTTTGAATGTCGTAATGGGATAACAGACCTAAGAGGGACTATCCAATAAACAAAGCCCCCTCCTCCGTTCCTCCACCCCACCCCCCTACCCACCACCACAAAAAACCCTCCAAAACTTGCAGGGTAAAGAAAGACAATCGAGAGGCACACACCCACGCGCGCGCGCACACACACACACACACACACACACACACACACACACACATACATACATACTCGCGCACACACACACACACACACACACACACACACACACATACACACACACATACATACATACTCGCACACACACACACACACACACACACACACACACACACACACACACACACACACACATACATACTCGCACACACACACACACCCATACGTTCACGCAATACACATACATACATTCAGCCCCATTCGTACACACAATCCATATACATACACACACATACAGAGAAGATAGGGCAAAACATGAAGAGCTTGCCTTGACGAGTCCTGCTCCGCCAGGAGGTAAAAACTCAAGAAGAAAAAGATTCAAGAAAGAAAAAAGGACGAGGAAAAAGAGTGAACTGAGAAGTCCGGGAATGGCAAATGTTTAATGTTGCAATTTTCTATTAATTTTCTCTTGAGCACATATCTAATTCCAAACTTCAAGCTCTAGGTCCTCGAAGAGAGATGGTCTATCCACTTGTCTTTTGGGGGTGTGTGTACACTTCTTCTCGTACTGGACGATATGAAAATGCCGAATAACCTCTATTAGCTAATCTTTACCATTCATCATCAACATCAAGAGAGCAATTGCATAACAAAAATCAGTGCTGGTCTTGCAATGTGATCATTAAAGAGACAGTGTAGTTAACTGAGAGCTTGCGCATTATGTATGGGATTTTTTTACCGTCATAAGAATTACATTTATTAGTGCATGTTGGACGCTACTATGGATGCATTTAGCACCGATGCACCAATGTAATTCTTACGGTGGTAAGAGATCCTATCGTTATTTCGTGAGCTCTCAAATTTACAGCAGTCATGTATTCATTCATGTCAAAAACAGACATTCAAGGCAGCCCAGGAAAATAAACTAATACAAAGCTGTTCATAATCTTAGTATACCGCACTAGTCTTTGTATCAGCTATAATTATATGACCAAGGGAGTATCTATGGTCCGCAAGGCCCTTTACGGAAGAGAGGTGCAGTACTCTGTTCATTACATAACCAAAATAGAAGTGGGAAGAGAGAGAGAGAGAGAGAGAGAGACAGAGAGAGAGAGAGAGATAAAGGGAGGGGAGATAGGGAGAAAGAGAGAGAGAATATCTTATCTCTCATTTCTTTCTTTCTTTCTTTCTTTCTTTCTCTCTGTCTCTCTCTGTCTCTCTCTCTCTCTCTCTCTCTCTCTCTCTCTCTCTCTCTCTCTCTCTTCCTCTCCCTCTTTTCCTTTCCATAATTATAATTCTAATCTTGCGGACAGTGCGGAGCACTGAGGCCACGCATCATTCAGCCTGTTTCTAAATCTGTTGCTATATGTTACAGCTAATCTTTAAAAATAGCCATTTTTTTTTGATGCAGTCCTTTTTTGCTCAAACCATTCAATCATTCAGTTATTGTGCACATTTTACACGATATTTTGATTGATGGGGAGTTCAAGGCCTCATCGTTGTGGCACGAGAATACATTTATTATACATACATTCTATCATCTTTCTTTCGGTATCTCTTCTTTCAAAGGTGTGAAACTTTTTTTTCCTGCTTGCCAGTGTGTTACATCAAAGTTTTCAAATTCATGATGCACCTCATCATTGCTCTGCATTCTCAGTCTCTTCGTACTTGTAGTTTCCACCGATGCCAGATTCCTCCGTGTGACATTGTGTATATGTATATGTATATGTATATATATATGTATATGTACATGTACATGTATATGTATATGTATGTATATATATATATATTATAAATGTATATATATATATGTAATTTGTAAATGTATGTGTATAATTATGTAGTATATGTGTATGTCTATGTGTGTGTGTAAATGTGTGTGTGTGTAAATGTGTGTGTGTGTGCGCGCGCGCGCGTGTGTGTGTNATGTGTGTGTGTGTGTGTGTGTGTGTGTGTATGTGTGTGTGTGGGTGTGTGTGTGTGTGAGAGAGAGAGAGAGAGAGAGAGAGAGAGAAAGAGAGAGAGAGACGGTAAGTGAGAATATCAGGCATTTCCGCCTGCACGGTGACGTAAATGAATGCGTGTTAATAATTTTCATCGATATGTATGAGTAGTGATGAATTATACGAACGTATTGTAGTGAGAAAAGGTGAAGATTAGTAAGAAAGAGATATAGTGTTGCTGATAATATTGACACTATTAATGACATAAAATGTGTTATGTCGAAAACCCGAGTGACAATGTGCCGTCTTAATTTACTAATAATACTGTAATATGTATGAATTCTCATTTTCTACATTCTGCGAGTGTGTTCCTCTTCATGTTGGTTTTTTCCCCTATTTTCCTGCTTCTCTCTTCCTGCTATATATTTATTTTGCCTTAGCCAACGGATAGTACTGTACCTTTGAGGAGGAGAAGCTGCAAGGTCACAGATTTGGCTTGCTTTAAATGCCGGGTTAAAGTTTTAAAAATCTGACTGAGAATGAACATGCTATATAAGGAACAACAAGTGCTTTTAAAAAAGTGCACAAATAGGATAATAAACTATATATTATATAACATTGCAAACTATCAGAGAACATATAACCTATCCTTTACACATGCAGCAGTCAACGTGACAAGAATTAACAAACCGTACTTTATATGGTTCGAAGTCTTCTGGATTAAAAAAAAAAATGTGTTTGACTCATTCTGCAAATTTTATCTGGCAACTCCCTGTTACGACTTTGTACCAATCGCATATATATCCATAGTGTTGATGAAGTTACGAAAATGTAATGAACTACAAATGGAATAAAACATGGTAATGAACTACAAATGGATATTACATAAAACCAAACGAACAACCGGGGGTGGGAGGTAGTGACAAAGCAACGAACGGCAGAATATTGCTCTCGTTTGGTCTTACGTTGTTTTTTTTTTTAATTTATTTCTTATGCCAGTCAGCCAAAAATAAAACCAACTGATCAAGGTTGGAAGGTGAGCAAAGTTGCATCGTCTGGCCTCAAGTTGTTGTTGCAAGAGTCTCCAGCGCAGCAAAATGTGCATTCAAGAATACTGGACACACTGAGGTCTACGCTACGACACTCAGGCCTGGGGGATGTGTTCTGCCACCATTCAGCGCTGCAAAACGATGAATCTTCACACCTGTAAAGAGAATGACGGGGTGAGAACTATGCATTAGGAAAGATACGTTTTGATCAGGGTTTTTTTCTAAACGGTCGCTTTGATTCCAGTTTTCATGTGCACATAGCACACGATAAGCTGTTGTACAGAATTCTCAGTTTTAAATCGTTGTTGAAATTCAAAAAATGAATGGGCGGACGGTGCATTTCAGTCCTAGTGCAGCTGAGCTCACCAAGCTATTACATTTACTGAATAAGGAATCATGAAAGAATAAACACTTTAATGCTTCAGGAATAACAGTACATACCGCTCGGGATCTTCAGAGCTACTATTCAGATCAAATGGATGAGATAGTGCACGAACTACAGAAAAACTGGCATTATATATCACCATCGATATTTACGCACACGACACGGCAACATTTTTACTTATCACACACCCACCACCAACATACACACACACGCGCACACACACACACACACACACACACACACACACACACACACACACACACACACACAAACACACATACCTATTCATATCATTATTTTATGATTAATTTTCCACACAAACACACATACCTATTCATATCATTATTTTATGATTAATTTTCATGACAGGAACATAACTATGATCCAGGAAATGCACACTCAGATCTTACATTCTAATATATCAAGCCACTGAAAAGAGACACACAAATACACCTATAAGATTCCTTTGCCCGCAAACAAAACAAATAACACAAACCATTTATGGAGTAGACCATCTTTTACTGTAGATAATAGTAGACTACTGTGATGCATACTGCCCTATTCTAATTCTGTATATTCTGCATGCAAAATTGGGCACCAAAGTGCAAAATAGTGCCCTTGTCTCTGGTGTGGTTTGATCTTAGGAATGATTTATTTCAAAATAGAGGTATAACTATTTTCCAAACAAGTATTTAAGATACACTATTGCACATAGTGACAGAGGGTTTTTTTTTTTGGTAAGTTTAATTCTCATTATATTTCTTTGAAAAACAGTCTTTTACCTTATTTCCACGTATCTTATTCTTGAGACACAAAAACTGAAAACCCCTTTTTCACCATGGGTATTATCATGTCTGGGATGCATCTGTGAAATTTGGGGGTGCAGTAACATTGTTAGATAATTTTTTTTCTAAGATCAACCCCCACAATAGGAAAAAGGGCACTATTTAGCACTTTGGCACGCAATTTTGCATGCAAAATGAACTGGTTCAGAAAATAGCAGTGAGGTCCACAGAAGTGCACTATAATCTGCAATAGAAGGCATTATTCTTTTCCAAAGGATGTAATGCACACGACATGGTGTGCAAGTATTCACATTGAATACAGTGGATTCCTATGCAAATTTCACACCAAAGTACTGAACGGTGCATTTTTCTCCCTCAAGGATGATGATCTTAAAGCAACTGTCATTTGCGATGGCACCAGTTGTTTTTTTTAATCCTGATTTCATCCATGTCTCTTAGACATGTTTATGCATGATCCCATGGAATCTTTTCCTGATTTTCTGTCTGGATATAAAGTTATTTCATTTACCATCACATGGTGTTGCTAGTTTCTAATAACACTGCATCAAGACAAAAAAAAGTTTTTTAAAAAAGTCTCATAGAATCATACATACAGGTATCTAAGAGACATAGGTGAAATCTGATGTCAAACAGCTGGTGTCATTTTTAAGGTCTTTGACACCTATTGTTTTTTCCGCTGTTGGCCCTATTAACATTTTTGTGTTATTCTACATATACCACTGTGATTTGGGGAACTTTCTTCCATGGAGGTTAAAGTACTTCTTTTGCCCGAGTTTTCACAAATGTCTTTCGAAAAAGATCACCTCAAATTCTGATTTGGTCCCCAATTTTTCATTTGGCTGGTTTTGACCGCGTGCGAATACATAAGTCTACATATTTTATTTTTTTTATCTAGAAGGCTCAAAATGTACCTGAAACTTTAAAATTGGATGCTTTACTTAGATCACAGGTCATTTTACATGTTTCTACACCCTAACACTGTCTGACATGGCCCCAAAAAAGGGGGATTTTATATATTAGCGGATTAATTGGGTTGTACACTATGAGTGATTTGCCCTTCTAATAGGTGTCACAAACCTTAAGGACACTTATTCTAAGATCATCACCCTTGAGGAAGAAGAATGCACCATTCAGCACTTATGTGTGTAATTTTGCATAGAAATCCAGAGCACTTATGGGGATAAGTTGCACACCATGTTATGTGTATTACAATCTCTGGGAAAGGTTAGTGCCTCCTCTTAAAGCTTCGAATTAATAAGCATGATAAGCTGGGACTGTCATGCATGCTTAAGATGCTTTTGTATATGGATTTCGCGTCAAGAAATCACAAAACCCTCTCTGGGTACAATGAAAACATAGGCAGAGTTGTCATGTGCCATGCCGACCAGAACGCATAAAATGGTGACGTCACGCAATTCCTTACTACTCGTTCCCAATTGACTATCCTGATTTGTGTGGGTTGTGTGTGTGTGTGTGTGTGTGTGTGTGTGTGTGTCTGTCTGTCTGTCTGTCTGTCTGTTTGTCTGTCTGTCTGTCTGTCTGTCTGTCTCATCGTAATGGTCAGCTGTATATTTTACAAGGAAATCGGGGGAAAAATCTTCACAATACTTACCCTTTCACGACATGTGCATCCGTTCCGTTCTGCCTTACGTAGGAGAAACAGTAAGGCTTAGCACTGGGACAGAGAGTTGGGGTGCCCAGAACCAGATCAATAGTTGAACAGTCAGCACCGGTCGCCAAGTCACCACACGAGATGCACATGTTAGGGCCTAAATGGCAGGATGAATGTTTAAAAAAGACCACGTCAGAAGGATCAGTTGCTCTGAAATTGATCATGCTGCCAGAATGCAGCATTACAATGTCTGAGTGATTTATAACACTGAAAGAGATGTTTTGCAAATCAAAATTGACGAAAAGTTACTGACCACCAAAATTTTAGACGTGTTGATGTTATTTTAAACATTTGGAAAATATGCTGTTATATATTATATATTTGTTTTGGTGGGAAAACAAAGCTGTTTTTTTTCCCTTCAATAAATATCAGTATTCCCATTCCCTGTGACTAAATCCGCTTATTTGAAATGCTTCTTTCTAATGACCGTCCAGTATATATCTCTAAGTTCAATGCGTATATCATATCGTTAACAGACCTCTGTCCTTATAACAGCTTATCTAATGTGCTACCAAAAACAAACAAAAGGTATCAATATTTTACACCTCTGTAATTACAAGGCATGCTTGTCGCAAGTTTACTTTCATGGTGTTTTTTTTCTGAGGTTTAAGAGTAAAATTCAAGTTTGTGATAACACCTTAATAATGAATTCTCTCTGTCACCAAATTTGATTTTTACTTTTATTTTAACGGCCATAGTTTATTATGCATTTCTGTTAACCTTCCTATACATGCCAAATGGCAAGTTGAAAAAAAAATGTTGAAGAGGCCATGATAAAAAGAATATTCAGAATTTGGCCCTTGATTCCATATTTTAGTCCTCAGTTTGGATCCCTCTTGAGGTCAGGATGAAAAAAGTGCCTGCCGCAATTGCCTCTCTATGAAAGAGTGATAAAAACACATTAGATATGCTCGCGCCAGCCTCATGAACTATGAACAGACCTCACGGAGGTATTCCAAACAGAAGTAAGAATAAAATTTTAGTGTTGGTTTGCCCGTATTGTCTCCTACAGTCTTTTAAATCCATAGTTTTATTTTTCAGTGTGATCTTAATTATTCTACGAATTTTTTGTTCATAACTGTTTTAATTTTATTTTTCACGTGAACATTAAAAACGAGCAAATAAAACTGGCGTCAACTGTGTTGTTTCGTTTCTCGCTCTCTGTTGCCAAAAAAAAAGCATTTTCAGAAGGTCATTGTCAAAGAGTTTAGTATAGACATGAATACACGGGTCTCCTGTGTTAAAAATGTAATATTATGCAAAGCTACGAGTGAATGTTACCTATTATGGCGATGGCTTTGTGTGACATGGTAAGCAAAAAGAAAAAAAAAATGTAGGCATGAAGCAAGACCGCGCATCTGGCCACTCTGTCTAGGCGTGGGAAGGACACGAGAGTTACATCCCTCCCCTAACTTTCGCGTTAATCTTCTAATAATTACCAAATAATTGTCTAAAGTGAAGCAAACATTAAATTCTCAATGTTAAAAGCAACAGCCTTTCTTAGAAAGTAGGCACAGTGCACAACCACTCTCACTTGTTCGTCTTCTCTTCTGTCTCTCACTCTTGCTCCATCAAAGAAAAAGTCACTTTTCATTACAGGTTACCCAGCCATTTTGGAACTGAAGTCGTCAGAATGTGTGAAAAATTTCTGCACCGTTTGTCAGAGTGCGTGGGAGTTACATTAAAGAGAAAGCTTTCAAATGGCTTTCCAAAATTTCTGAACTGAAATTTTTTTTTTAGAATATCCAGAATTCAAGGTCAGACAAATGGCTTATGTAGAGAGTCCATTTCCAGAACCATTGCTATTATTTGGATCACTCCCACTATACAGGTAACATTCTCAGGTAGGCCTGGGCAAAATTCGGATAAAATAATTGGTTAACAGAATACGGGTCAAACACCCAATGAATCGGATAAAGTGGGTTCACCAAGTGATTCTTCTGGGAATCTTATTCACAATTTTTTTAAAAACCCATTTCCGGGAGTTGGTTTCCAAAACAGGCTCAGCAAATGTCAAAGAGTTGGTTCGGTTTTGAAACGAATCACCATTAGCTTGTGATAAGGAAAAGTATGTTAGGCTAGGCCAGCTTAAGCTAAGCTGTTTGTATCATTTATTGATGAGCATTGAGAAAAAAGGAAGGGTAGAGAGAGAGGTTGGAGGGAAAGCAGCCTTAGGTACCTTTATGAGACAGAGTAAAACAAACTCAAACATAAAAGAAAGGCCTCTTTCTTTTTTTTCTCTTTCTCCCGTTTTTCTTCTTTCTTTGGGAGAACAAAATCTGTCTCTGGGTACTTTTAAGGTGCAGGGAGGGAAAGGAGGGGAATGGCTAGATTTTAGAGAAAGCGGTTGGAAGTGATGCAACCAAGTAATAATGTGGATTAAGGCGAGAAAATGATTCGCTTGATAATCGGATTTTTCAGAAATGGGTGCACACATTTACCAGGTTCACTGAGAACCGATTCGCCACCCAGGCCTTCTTTTTAGGTTTTTCGGATCACCAAAAGCGATTATTTTAAACTCGTTTGTGGGAACCATTTTCGGACTCTGTTTTTAACCTGTATCCCGTTTTCAGAGTGTGAACCAGTGTTCCATTTTTGAATCAGTCTAATAGTTAATAGTTAATACGGCTTTTTATCAGCTTTCTGATTTACAAAATTAGGCCCATCTCAATCTTCTGAGTTCAAAGCTGCACATTATCATTACAACAAACAGATGAATTATATCATTCCAAGCTTTCAGAAAATGCACCCCGAAGATTACCAAGCCTTATGTATTAATAGTGTAATTTTACATGTCACACCGGCTCTTCCTTGAGAACTGATTCCCAATGGAAGTTCAGGGGAGATAATGTGAGTGGAAAAAATGCAACTTAATAGAAACCGGTTAAACGGATTTATAGAAATGAGCACACATTCAAGGACCAAGTCTTTGCCCAGGCCTAACACTTTCCTGTCAGGTCCGTAGCACATAAATAATCTAATAATTCCTGGCTCCAAAATCATCCACTCAATACCTCGTTGCAACTTTTCCATAACTGACATGTAGGTCCAAAAATGACTTCTTGATGATTCATAGCATTTATTCTTCTTTTCCATCATATGCTCAAATTTCAGATCTTTTTCGGCAAAAAATGACACTAGTACGGTAAAATTCCAGCCAACGTTTCTAAAAATTCTACGTGTCTATATTTTGTAACATTGTTAAATTAGAAACAAGCCTGCAAAACTGACACTGAAAACTGAACTATCTGTCTCCGACTACTGCCCTACGCGTAAAATTGGAAATTGGTGAGCGGTGAAACGCGTTAGATTTTTTTCAGCGTGGACGCTCAGTAGTGTCTAGATATTTTGATAGTGTATTTTCCTTGAAATATATAATTTGCAAATTTTCGTTTGTTTGTTTGTTTGTTTGTTTGTTTGTTTGTTTTGAAATCAAATAACTGTAATGGTGAATTGGTATTTCTCTTACAAATTTACGAAAACGAGAGAAAAAAATTAAAGAAGTCGCACAACTTCAAAGATGGACAGACAGAGAGACAACAGTCCAAACATTCGCAACCAAATGAACCACCCTCCTTAACAAACTGAAAGAAGCCATAAATGTGTCATGATACTGTTTTCTTTTATCATGTCTTGAAAAGATGTGAATTACATAAGGTGGGGTGACTGGCTCATTGTAATATTATTAATTTTATCTTTTGCAACTGCCCAATAACCAAGCCGAGAACTAGACTTTTACGTAGGCTGGCACTGTCTTTGAAGACGTCTCATAGTCTTTGGTCATACAGTCCATCAGCCTAGTCTGTGGACGATACAGAATACGAGAATCTTTAACTTGACTGTCAAAGCATTAGATCAAGAGCTACAAGTTAGCAATTTGGTTTATTACTGCAGTTGCGACTTTGATATCTTTACATGTAAAATTAAACATTACTGATCTAGGATGAAAATATGTCATATTATTCGTGAATTTTCTATAAATGACCCCACCGGATCGACATCATAAGTAGGGAAATAAAAATCTACATAAGAATAAGCCATGGTGGTTTCCAGAAGATGGAAACGGGGACCAATTTATACTAACATGTGTGCTTTTAGGGAAATAAAAATCTACATAAGAATGATCCATGGCGGTTTCCAGAAGATGGAAACGGGGACAATTTATACTAACATGTGTGCTTTTAGGGAAAAAAATCTACATAAGAATAATCCATGGCGGTTTCCAGAAGATGGAAACGGGGACAATTTATACTAACAGTGTGCTTTTAGGGAAATAAAAATCTACATAAGAATGATCCATGGCGGTTTCGAGAAGATGGAAACGGGAACCAGTTTATACTAACATGTATGCTTTTAGGGAAATAAAAATCTACATAAGAATGATCCATGGCGGTTTCCAGAAGATGGAAACGGGGACAATTTATACTAACATGTGTGCTTTTAGGGAAAAAAATCTACATAAGAATGATCCATGGCGGTTTCCAGAAGATGGAAATGGGAACCCATTTATACTAACATGTGTGCTTTTAGGATAAACTTTTAGAGGACTAAATCACGATGAACATACAGGTTTCTATCATTTATTTATTATATGTAAATGAACGTACAAAAAAAAAAAGTGAACCACAAGAATCTCGCTTGCCAATGGAAATGGTAAGGATATTGATTTTTATTTTTGTGTTTACAATTTTTAGTCATCCTTAACCTTTAAACCTTCTGAGCCGCAAGGCAGCGCACTTGAAAACAACTGTTAGCGCAATGTACGGCTTGCACACCACTCTGCTTGCGTGCGCCAAGTCGCACCGCAGCGTACTTTTCGACAATGCCCTGCTTTAACAGAAAGAGGCTCATTTCTCGGATTCAAGACACAGAAGGGCCTATTCTAATTTTCTGCGGCCTCTAAAGTTTAAATGAGGCTAATGATATATTATCACTGTCTCATCCTCGCTATTTTAGGATATCTTGCCAAATTTAAGAGCCCTGTGTTAATCTGTATATTATTATGCCTATAATATGACTTCCAAACTGAGCTAGTCAGCCAGCCATAGATATTTGTCCTTCATTTTATAGTTAAATAAAAAGTTTATTACAGATTAGATTGATTGAATAAAAAGTTGATTACAGATTAGATTGATTTGTTGACTAACTCTAATCTGAGGCGTGATCTTTGAAAGTGGTATTTTGAAACGGTGTTTACTTTGTGCCTCGGCTTCTCTCCTGACTTAACATAACTGGGATTTCCCTAGATGCAAAACCCTTGCTAGAGTTTTAAAGTTGTTGATTATATATGTGCTACGGGCCTGAGTACCCCATTCCCCATTACAGCTTCCAAAAAGGACATTAGGAGTGAGCAAAGCCGTGAGAATGCAAGAAAAATGTTTTAATACATACTGGTGGTGGATGCTGGGGCGGCTGTTGTTGCTGCAGGCGCCATGGTTGTTGCTGGCGCCATGGTTGTTGCTGCCGATGGCACGGTGGTAGCTGGTGCCATGGTTGTGGTTGCTGGTGGAGATCCTGGAGTGTACTTGGCTGTGAATGAGAGTAGATAAGACACGATAAGGCCTTCTGCACACACGCACCAATCTAAGTTGCCCAACCGATTCGTTACAACCCAAGTACACCAAAAAAAAAAAACGGGACCCAGGCCCCGAGTTCTCCAGGATTCCATGTTACCCAGATATAATTATAATAATCACCAGGGGTAACTGATGTGAACGAAATTTAACGCACCCGACCCAGGTTAGTGTGGACGCGGGATTGTGAAACACAACAAGATGCTATGTGGTTTATACACATAATAATAGCTTCTGAGATTCTGCCGCATAACACTTTGTTTCGTTTAGGAGAAGTAGAGAGAGAGAGTGAGAGAAAGAGAGAGCGTGAGAGAAAGAGAGAGAGAAAGACAGACAGACGACAGACACAGGCGGTGAGGGGGAGAAAGAGAGGAAGAGAGAGTGAGAGAGAGAAAAAGAGAGAGAGAGATCATCCGTGTTGAAGGAAAACATCGTATTCCACAAATGAAGACATAAGCAGATTTTTAAATCATTTTCGACAGAATTTTGGGCCGATTCTGAGGTCAGTATCCGAATTTTTGCATAACCGCAGCAAAAGAAAGTAATGATTTTCTGAGGAATTGGGTCTCTCCATGCTCATTGAAAGATAACGTTTTTCTCGCATCTTATATAAATCATCATAAATCGCATTATTAAAAAAGCTGGAAAAATAATGCATGTCACATTGCCATCTATTGATCAGCTGCATTTGAAAGCGACTATCGACAAAGTAAATAAAATTCTCTCTGATATTGAACATCCTCTATTTAAGAAATATAAAACATCAGTTCGAAGCGGCAGACTTTTGTCCCTGTGTTGCAAAACAGAGAGATGTAGAAATTCTTTCGTGCCGCATTCAGTCAGAGTGATGAGGGACTCTCCGTCACAGTAGATCTTAAAAAATATGAGGCACACTGCACTGTAAACTCACAGTGAGAATGGCCAGAAGTGGTGGGGGAGGGAGGAGGGGGTATGAGACTAACATGTGAAGTGAACGAGTGATTATTGTTGTGATTAGTTTGTAACCTGTTTTATGAATCGTATGGCAGTATGCATGAATGTGAGTTAGTCTGAGTATTGTATTGTAATGAGTTGTGTACTACTATGTTTAGACATTTTGATTATTTACTCTCATGTACCGCAATTTTCTTATATATTCAAGTTCAAAGGTTTTATTAGGCCATAGGCCGACATCATTACACAATACCATATCACAGGAATACAATACACTGAAAAACGCATACATGTTCCTCATGCACACCATTTCCACTCATCTGGCTGACCCCCACACTTTTGAGAACTAATCCCTCACTTTCATACTTCCAAACCCCTTCTCCCCCCTTCACCCCTTCTGTGTGTATATCTGTTTGTATGCTTGCGTGGGGTGCGTGCATGAGCCCCCATTAATACTTACTGGAGAAGAGATCTTCCCTCTGAAGCCTGCAGGACTCAATGGTGTCACAGCAATAAGCACACATCTCGTGGTGCGTAGGATCGCAAGCATGAGCTTCATGGTTGGTGCAGGCCTGCAGAGAAATTTGGAAATAATAATAATAATAAATAATAATGCAGTTTTTATGTTTAATATTCAGGTTAATGCCCGCTCACGCGACTTCACACTATTATTACTCCAGCAGGCCAGATCACTTTAGGGCTTTCTCAACTCCCTGGGGAGTATTTAGTGCTGCTGCTATTTGAAGGCGCTGATCACTAGTATTCTGACAATATCATTCACTGCCTCTAGCCAGATACCCACTTTACAGACGGGTGGACTGAGGAAAATGTAGATGAAAGACACTTACTACACGATCATGGTGGGGAAGCGGACCCACCACCTTTAGATCTCGAATGCATTATCACAACCCCTGGGTCACGCGCCTCCATGGAAAAGCAAGTTTTGAAAAGGGGGAGGGGTGCATACATATTACCAGAGCCCTGACTACCTCGTCTATACCCCCCNCTCCCCCCCAAAACACACACACACACACACACACACACACACGCATACACACACATACACACACACATAAATTTGATCGGGGGCCCCATCTTCACATTCCCTCGTCTTTTCTCTTTATTCCATTTTTCTCATGTTTTTCCCGGAGAACCCTGACCCTCCGGCACCCGCTGCTATGCAATGCAATGCAGGAGCTGCGGGGTGTGCTGGTTATGATCCTGCAAGTTACTGCATAGTGTACAGGTGCAACGTTTTCAGTGTGTCGAATTTCAGTTATGTAGCTTAACCTCTTGATGGTCAGGTCAATGACTTCTGGATGATGAGGATGGTGATGACGATGATAGGTAGATTAAAAATTGATCACAGTTTGTTGTTTTTTTTTTGCCTCTTCTTATGTCATTTCATTCTTAGTTCATTGATTTTCTGCTTCTGAAGAAGGACGCAAGTCCGAAAATTTATTATATAAAATGTAATAGTTTCTTTCTTTACTTATTTGTATGCAGTGCGGATAAATGTTTTGCACATAGTAGTGATGACGATGATGATGATGATGATGATGATGATGATGATGGTGATGAGTCCTGAACAACTGTTCACCTTCATTGTTATTGTTTGCCTTTGTTCCGTTCTATGGATGAGCTAACATCTGTAGACACAAATGTGTCTGTTCAAGCGTTTTAGTTTTCATGACTATTAATCACATTTTTTTTTCTCTCTTCTTATGCCATTTCATTCTCAGTTCATTGATTTCTGCATCTGAAGAAGGACGCCAGTCCGAAAATTTGTTTATTAAATTTGTTAAATTGTTATAGAAAAAAAATCATAACAAATTTCACGGAAATGATAGGCCCCTTTCTGAAATTTCAGTACAGTATTTCAATTTCAGTATTTCTCAAACCACTTCGCGTTATTGTATTCCCCTCCTACTAGTTGAATAACTCCACATATGTAATATGTTATTTATCTCATGTTTGTGGTTTCATTTATTTATTTACTTTTTTTTTTCTTCACGAGCTCCTTTTTGTTTTTGTCAATCCTCTAAACTTCGAGTTCGTAAGGTTCTACTGAATTTTCGCCTGTGCAGTGTCCCTGACTTTAAGATACGATTTTCTTCGGCCAGGGGCGAAGGGTCCATATAATCAAATAATCACTGAATACCAGGCGAAAATGCCGTTGGTCGATCTTGGCCTTCGTGGCAAGTTAGACAAGAACATCGCCGAATCCTATTTATTTGCCCTTTGTCAGGCCTACTCTTACTTTGACCTACGTTCAGAACCTGATACCCCTCAAATTTTCTCTGCTCTATTCACTGATTAATAGGGATAAAGAAGAACCTGGACACCCCTACAGCCAAATATGGAGTGGCCTCACAAAAAAACAATGAAAGCAAGGAAATTCCACCGGCTAGTAAAGAAGAGCTGCTAATCAAGGTCTCCACTTGATTTGTGGCAATTTCACCTATTGCGGTTTAATGTGATGCGGAACAAAAATAACATTGGTAAAACGAGACACTGTTCAATGGCATTTAGTGAAATTCATTATTATCAAGGGCCTCTTTATTCGACAATAATTAACACTGNACTTTGAAAATTCGCATATTTGAAGGGTTTCAAGCGCGGGAATTTGATGCGCTGATTTCAAAAATGACATTAAAAATGCTCTATGATGCAAATTTATTGATGTTAGTATTGTATAATTCGGACCCCGCCTGTGATTTTTTTGAAACCGGATATAGTGACGCCATTCTGTCTCGCTCGACGACAGGCTGGGCTGAGTTTTTGCGGCGTGAAAATAAAGCATGCACCATCTTCAATCCGTCTGTGCGCCGCGAGTCGTGCGGAGGCTGGATCACTATAATCACTTTCACGTCCTCTCTTATGTACCACTACCAATTAACTCGTGCTCTATTCGTGGTACGACAGTAAACAGTCTAAATCGCGCCGCTAGACAGTTTCACTATAATTGAGCCCTAACTCTTGGAAAGGGGCAAGGAGGAATGTCAGAGACAAAATAGCAGAGTATAACAGAGTATGAAATAATGCAGTTAAGCGGTAGAGTATGATAGAGTATAAAGTAACAGAGTGGAAAGAGCATGAAATAACATAGTGAAGCAGCTGAATGGTAATACAATTTGAAATAACCCAGTAATGCAGCAGAGTGTAACAGAGTAAGCAATAAGCGGTGGAGCAGCAGATTATAACAGAGTATGAAATAACAGGGTGAAAAGAGTATGACATGACAGAGTGAAGCAGAAGAGTGTAACAGATGAGAAAAAAGACAGAGGAGAAGCAGAGTATAATAAACTATGAAATAACAGCGTAGAGAGAATATAAAATGACAGAATGTAGCAGTAGAATATAATAGAGTATGAAATAACAGAGGGGATAAAGCAGAGAATAGAATATGAAATAACAGAGTGAAGCAGCTCCGAAAAAAACAGAGCATAGAAAAACATAATGGAGCAACAAGAATATAAAAGCACATGAAATAAGAGAGTGAAGCAGCAGAGTAAAACGGGCTGTGATGTAACAGAGTGGAGCGGCAGAATACAGTAGAGTATGAAATCACAGTGAAGCAGCCGATTTTAAAAGAACAGAAATATCAGAGTAAAGCAGTAGAATAAAGAACAGAATATGTATGCACAGAGTGAAGCAACAGAATATTTCAGAGCAGAGCAGAGCAGGAGAATAAAACAGAGTATGAAATAACAGAGTGGAACAGCACAGCACTATAGAATATGAAATAACAGAGTGAAGCAGCAGAGTTTAGCAGAATATGGAATAACAGAATGGAGCAGCAGATTATAATAGGGTATAAAATAATAGATTGGTGCAACAGATTATAGCAGTGTATGAAAATAACAGATTAACGCATCAAAATATGACAGGATATGAAATAACGGAATGGAACAGCAGAGTATAACAGGGTATGAAATAACAGAATGAGGCAGGAGAGTAAAGCAAAGTATGACATAAGAAAGTGAAGCAGCGGAGTACCATACAATATAAACATACAGACTAACACAGCAAAATGTAACTGGGTATACAATGACAGAATCGAGCAGCAGAGTATAACACAATATGAAATAACAGAGTAAAGCAGCAAAGAGCACAACAGAGTATGACGCTACACTACATTGATCTTACTTCCGACTTAAGATACAGTAGAGACTAACTCCAGCAGTACGTATAATATATGATCTATCTATCTATCTATCTATCTATCTATCTATCTATCTATCTATCTATCTGCCTGCCTGCCTGCCTGCCTGCCTGCCTGCTGCCTGCCTGCCTGTACACACTCTACTGTGTATGGTATATAAAAGTACTTACATCATGGATGTTATGACAAGTTTGTGTCTCGGTACATGAATCAGGATCATAGGAATCTGTACATCTCGGGCACTGGATTACCTGACCTTTGATTCAAAACAAAACAAACATGCACAGATCAGTACTTTATGTCTGATGTCAAAATGGGATGGTTGGAGTAAAATAGATACTGTAATTGGACTACGGTCACTTATAATGAAGTTTCACATTTTACTACAGGAATGACAAAATTCTTTTTTTGGGAAAAAAGTTTTAAGGTTTGTGTGTGTGTGTGTGTGTGTGTGTGTGTGTGTGTGTGTGTGTGTGTGTGTGTGTGTATCATCATCATTATCATCATCATCATCATCATCATCATCATCATCATCATCATCATCATCATCATCATTCACCACTACTGTCTTCATCTTCGTCATCATAATTCCAAATCACTTTCATCATCATCATCATTATCATCATCAGCATCAGCATTCACCGTTATTATCGTTATCGTATTATTTATAATTACTGTTATCATCACATCATTATCATCGTTATCATCATCATCATCATCATCATTTAAGAATTTTAAAAAAATAAGAACTTTAAAACAGACGTAAAAAGGTAGGTTTCCACGGATAAATAAAGTAAATTTATTTGTGCAAATTTTCGATTTAAAAAGATCTTCAGGCATAAAATTATTCTACTATACACAATGATCTGGTAAAACTACATATAGGTATTAGTGACGGATAAAAAAAGTAAAGAAAGTTTAAAGTTCAAAGGCAGATAATGAGTACAGCATGCTTAAAACAGATTATAAAACAGACGGTCGTCAGCGTCAAGTGAAGTTAAAACACGAAGTGGTTTAAAGTGGTTGTTCTAGATGTGTATAAATAACTAGAGTAATGCTAAAATTAGATTTTCTGCTTCCTCACTGCTCTCTCTCTCTCTCTCTCTCTCTCTCTCTCTCTCTCTCTCTCCTCTAAAGTGGATTTTACATCATCATCATCATCATCATTATTATTTTGCAAAACATTCATCATCATCATCATCATCATCAACACCATCACTGTAAGCGAAGACAGCACCTTTCTTCTTGATTTTGAGAAAAGGTGCGACATTATGTTGTATGCAAGGCTCATTTTTTCTTTAGAGAGGGAAGGGAATCTTATGAAGAACCTATTCTAAATCTGTCTTGCGTTGCTGGGGTAACTAAGTTAAATAATACCCAGTATGAATTTTAGTGATTTTAACTCAAGAAATGAAGTAAGCCTGACCCACAATGGTTTAAACTATCCTGATATGCCCAACACACTGTTTTACGCGTAAAACTACAATGACATAGTGCATACTCTGTGGGCTTTCTGCAAGCTCTGCTTTGTGGGGGCTAATGTGGATTCCGTATACATAAATGAAGTAACTGTTATAGATTGATTCAGTTGTTGCTGTTGCTGTTGCTGTTGCTGTTGTTGCTACTGTTATTGATGTTGTTGTTGTTGTTGTTGTTGTTGTTGTTGTTGTTGTTGCTGTGTGACTTTGGATCGGATAGACTATTTTACACATACACAGAACAGGCATGCAAATTATGTACGGCACGAAAGGGCCCTTAAAAACAAGGTATTTTGGTATAATAATCATTCTACCTACGCGAGCAGTAAGAAAGTGTGTTAGGCCACAAGTAAACACTATACTCATACGTGGAAATTTGGGAACAATAGTCAGACAGTAAATATTTAAGATATTATAAATTGCTGTGCAGTTAGAGTCCCTAGTTTCGACCCCTGGTAGGGACAAGAATGTTCTAATGTTAGGTTTCCTTCGGCCTCTCATCTCAAAATAGATCTTTCACAGTAATTAGATAAAATCTTGTGCGATACACTTTCCAGACAGTATCATATCGGGCCCATATTCCTCCTCCTCAATAATATAACCAAGAAAAAAAAAATATGGGTTACCACCTGGTATATATCATCTGTTAGCCACAAAGCTTTAAAAATCAAGTTACTCAATACCGCAGTGCAATCGCCTCACCATAGACAGCCTCCACAAACACCAACGAAACAAGAAGACAGAAGCGCATCATGGTTCGTGCAGGTAGAGCGTCACCAGACGTGGATGTACTGTGTACAGGCGACTTGAAAATGACCAACGGTGTCCAGTCGATGAGATCCCGTGTTGACTAAATATTCTGGTATTATACAAAACTTATATAAAGACAATCCTGGTTACGTAAAGAGTGGATGTCAGGAAAACAGGGCTGTTCATGGCCCGCCGGGATGGTCTGAGATAGCTGGCATAGTTACGTGCCATAGGTCGTTACTACACCTCAAGTGAAGGCACGATCCTTGGCACAACAGCCATGTCTGGAATTTAATTTTGGAGACAATGGGTGGGGCACTGACATAGACGGCTGGTCTATATCTATCGGTGAACTACACCCCCACCTACCTTCTTCTCCGCACCTATTATTCTGAAATATACTGGGTATTTTGTTTGAAAAGGTGAAATGGGTTTTTTAAAATATTAAATTGAAAATGATAATTCACCTTTATTCACTCCCGTAGTGGGATTGTTTTACAGTTTTATCTTTATATATCTCCAGGACCGAACCGAAACTAGCTCATGCGGGGCCCCCTGACAAAACCATTGCTTGGGACCCCCCTTCCGCTGCCCCCATCCCTTCCAACCTTCATGCATCTACCTTTAAAAAAAAGACAGAGGTACTGTACTTGTTTAATGTCTCAACGAGCTACAAAATACGTCTTGAATTTTACTCAGGAACGGATCCTGGAACATTTTTTGCCGGGGAGAAGGGGGGGGGGGGGGGNGGGGGGGGGGTGGTGACTAAACGTCAGCTTATTTCCCCAGAAAATGTTCTATAGAAGGAAGCAAAATGAACAATTTGGCCATTTCTGACTGAAATTAGGTGACAATTTGGATCATGGTTTATCTCTTTTATGGGAGAGAAGTAGGGAAAACAAACTTTAACCAGAAGACAACCCAGTGGCGTAGCGTAATAATATTCAAGGTATTCACCGAATGCCCCAAAATGTAAGCAAAAGATTAAGCACCCAGATAAAATCATACGCTTATTCAAATTCTCTTCATTTATAATCCAGTCTTACTTCGAGCATACCTTAAAAGCGCCGAATCGAATAAAAACCTCAAAAACTCATAATTGCTACTCCATGTATTGGCCTAACGGGATGTTTTTTGGGGACGCACGCTGGCCGCCTATTAACCTTCAGTGTCAGCCTCTGACGTCACACCGCTTGGTCTTATTGAGGCAACGGGACGTGGAGAGTATAGCGCACGAAGTTAAGAAAAGCATTGCACCTTTACACCTTTAGAGCAGAAGATTTCTGTTTGTCCAAGACCATACCAATTTGCAGATCATGGGTAAGAATGTTTGGATATGTCTCAGTTGAACACCCCTTTTACCAATGTGAAATGGTAGAGTCCAAAGGAATGCCAGTTTGATCATTTTGATACCACATACTGTGTGCAAATAACGTGAGTTGAGCCGCAAGCTATTGGACACTAATAGCTTGTTTGTTTTCTTTCCTGATGAAGATCAAGACCAAACTGAGATAAGAGCGGTCTGTAACATGAGTTCATAGGTCATGAAATTCCTTGGAGATTTTAACTCAGCCACTCATAAGTTTGACTCACATTCGGCCAGCATTGTTTTGCTAACTCTGTGATTGCGGAAAAACCTGTCTACTCAGAATAAGTTCTAGTGAGGGCTATTTTGGGGGAAAAAAAAAAGGGGGGGGGGGGTTCGAGATCAAAACTGATCCAGAATATCGATACATTGCGAGCGTAGAATAGAGCTAACCGAAGCATCCTCTCTTTCTTTGTCAACTTGTTGAGATCGTTTCGTCTATATATATCTCTCTTTCTTTTAAGCTAAAATATAGATGTATCACTTAAGAATTAAGGGAAAAAAACAACTCCCAACTCCCGACTAGAACTACAGTATTTAAAGGACTTGGTATCGATAGTTTATTATTTGATGAAGTTATTTCGAGCCTCAGTTTTGAACCGCCACTCGTGCATCCCGTGAAATTTCATCATGGCACAGCAAGGAGATGGGGTGTGTTCCTCAACTGAGAGTGAGCCTGTGTCAGTATCTGAAATTTGGGAGCTGAAAGAAAAGGGATTGCCATTTGAGCAGCGACTCGACATAAAACACAGAGGTAGGCCTACGCCTAAATTTTTTATTTGAGGGCAAAAGGCAAATGAGATTTTCAGAGCAATATGACAGATATCAGTGGATGTGCGGCTGCCCGCAGCGGAAAGCCTTATTCTGTTTTCCATGCTTGCTCTTCGCTCAGAACACGACCTCCTGGACACAGCAGGGTTAAAAAAATGTTGCTAACTTGTTTAACAATGCAAAGACGCATTCGCGAAGTGAAGTGCATCTTTCAGCAGTAACCGCCTTGAATCATCGACACATTTGCAAAAATGAAGAACAGGAGGATTGATTTGCTCTATAAATCGTAGGTGAGTACCGGTGCATAAAGCTTGTTGCAGTTTGGTGGTTTACGTTTTCGCTAATTGCAATGTTCTGGTTTTTTATATTACTAATACTTTAAAACTCTAACAAAAACCCATGTATAAAATAATCCTGAATGCCCGCTCTCGACCGTCACGCTACGCCCCTGAGACAACCAACAGCTTTCAAACATTAATCTAGGAAGGCTCAGGTGTGCTTCTCTCGAGAATTTTTTTTCCGCAACATATAGGAGAAAGAACAATTTTCGGGTATGTCTAGATTCCTTTACGATAGGTATCTTACATTGTTAAAGTCAATGTAAATAAAAAAAACTTCAATACATTTATATATTGCTAATGCATTCACCTGTTTAACAATCACAGGAACAAAAAGGCATCTTGTAATCTAATCATTGCCTTGTCAATACGCCACAATCTTAAGATTTTACAGAACAAAAAAAGTGGTTATGCAGCTAAAGGAGCCTGAGCTATCTGTAATATCCGAATACCCCATGAATGTTCACTCGCAAAATAAATAATTATTTTTTGGCCCATTTTATATTAGTTGGGCCTTCCCCCGTTCTCAGATCAATCAATCAATCAATCAATCAATCAATCAATCAATCAATCAATCAATAGTCATCCATTTGTCATGAACTGCAATTGCACTCTCTCTCTCTCTCTCTCTCTCTCTCTCTCTCTCCCTCTCTCTCTGTGTCCCTCTCTCGCTCTTTCTCTCTTTGTTCCAACTTTTCTTTTCTCTCTTCCTACTCTTTTCCTCTTTTCTCTTATCATTTTTCCCTCTTTATCCTCCTTTCTTACGGGACCCCTGATCCTCACCCCCCCCCCCCCNCTCCTCCGCATGAGGGGACTGCGGGGATGCTAGTTACGGCCCTATACATCTCAACATTATCATACATACACCTATGGCCATACACATCATACATACATGTATGAATATATAAGTACAAATGAAATACATAAAAAAAATCATGGCCAGTCCCCGCGATGCAGCGCCGTAGATCTTGTAGCTCTAAAGACAGGTTCTTGT
This sequence comes from Ellobium chinense, assembly GCA_033807755.1. Taxonomy (NCBI): domain Eukaryota; kingdom Metazoa; phylum Mollusca; class Gastropoda; order Ellobiida; family Ellobiidae; genus Ellobium; species Ellobium chinense. The sequence continues at coordinate 815,294 of JAWQUT010000048.1, read as the reverse complement.
TTACTCCCTGAGTCAAGTGAGGAACAGGAGTTTGTGTTTCTTACATCCAACATCAACCATCCGACCCGAGTGCTGAATCCACAAATTTCAGAATACAGCCTTTGAGTTGAGAGATCAACGCACAAACTGCACAACCATCCTGCTGTCAAACTAATGTTGTACCAGCCTCTCCCTCCCACCTTTCATTCGTCCCAAGCGGTTAGCGCCCTATATCACAAGCCTTGTTATGTGCAGAAGGAAGGGGCGATGGGTTATTGAAGTTGACACTTAAAATTTCACACTTTCAACTGGATAAATAATATGGTGTGATTCACGGTTAATAGTAGGTCAGTGTAAAATCGGACCTGCGAACAGATTACATAGAATCGGTCCTAAATTTGTAAAACTGAGCGCAAAGTAGCTGGCATGCTATCCTAAATAAAAATCGGAAATTTGGGGTGGAGAATTCCGTATGGGTATGGCCCTCTACAGAGTCATCGCGTGCATTGTTGTGAAGAGAGAATGGAGAGGGAAGACGGCAGAATAAAAAATTCCCCTCTTGTAAAAGGGACGCCCCTGTCCTTCTTGCAGTCACTCCCATCCACGTCTGTCTGCCGGCACAGTAGTACTGTATTATAAGAGCTGGCATGCTTTTCGCTCAGGCAGTTGCCTGAACACTTTTATCTTACTCTAAGGAGCGGTACTGTAATGGAACAATGACTTTTGTCCAGCATAACACGACTTGCAACGGCTCTGTAGTTTACTATTGATCTGGCCATCGGTTTATGATAGGCGAGGATGGACACCCCAGTTACGCCATGTCCTTGAAGATAAGACAGGAACGGTATAGTTTGGTTTTAAATACCTGCACTATTTCCATGAAGACATTATATATTTAGAATCAAGCCCATTTTAGGAGTTACCGGTATAATAAGTTACCTCTTTTAACATAAACATTGTTTTTGACCCGCTACCACTTAAAATAGCAATCCTTCAAGACACTTTGGCAAGATTGGTCATATGAGGCACCGTTGCTTGTACAGCATCCATGCTAGCAGTAGTCACACACGCTTTTGACTTTTTTCGCATTGACATAACTACCTTTTCTTAATATTGAAATCAAAAGGGTGTACATTACAACCCCACGTTACTGTCTGTGCAGAACTTAATGTTCTAAGTAAAATTGCTTGAACGTCTAGAGGGTGAATGAAATTAAATTAATAATCAATCAAACAGGCAGTTGTATGATTTATTTGTCAGCATGTGTCATACGGGTATTATAGCAACCCCCCTCCCCCCCAAGGAAATTTTTTTTTGCCCACATTGATAATTCATCTAAAACTTCAAATATTCAGTGGCGATGGCATTAATTATGTTAAGGGAAATGGAGCAACTGCTCCGCTCCTCGCAAAGAACCTAAGGGACCCTGAGCCTCTGAACCTTTTGCCATATTTCTGTCTTAGAGAGACTCCTAGGCAATTATTATGTTACCTCAAGGCACTGCGACATATTNGCGTTTGTAGACATCAATGTCTCACTTTGTGGATTGAAAGAATAGGTTTGGCAAGCTCCCAACTCGCTTTTAAAAAATCAAATTTCTCACCCAATCATGGAAGGCACAACTGACTCTTTAGCGCTTCGATTTCGACTCATGATAGCCCAAACTAGTTAGTCTATTTCTCTCTTCATTAGACTTTAGGCAACTTTTGCATTTCAGTTTTCAAATTAAGTGCCGACCATAGATTACTTTGTTGTCACGTCTGGATTGATTCACGGTTCTTGCTAATGTTAACGTCCCCGTGTTATGTTTCTATCTTATGCCTCAGCTCTTACCACTGAATCCTGGGCTTGAACTTCTTAATATTCAGCGTTTCGATAAAGTTTTGCTGTTGCTGGTTTGATCCAAGAGGGGGGGGNGGGGGGGGGGGGCGTCAAAACTATGACATGAGTAGAGAGTCCTGTCTTGTTTTAAAGTCTTCAGTCTAAAAATCCACAGGACTGAGTCTGACCATCTTCGTTCTGCAAGATATGGATGATTAGCCGCTGGAAAATTCCTTGAACTGGCTATGTCCAAAGTGATGACCGAGATCTCAAACTCTGCTTTATTGCAATATAATTATTGCCTTCCCAATATTTCACGAATGCTTAGTCCTAAAAGATATAGGTCCGGCTCATACCACAAAATATGCTTAGGCAACCCCTTCACCCGTCTCATCCCTAGCGTCTTGCATGGCCTCCTTCTTAAGCTCGAAATTAAAAGCCTAATAAACATTATGGTTACCCTGTGAAAGAAGCTCTAGACATGTCTTCAGGTAAGCAGTGGGGCAAGTAAATTATGTGTGCCTTGTAGAGTTAGCATTTTTATTAGAAAACACCGCACTGTTATTACTATCGTATGAATCACTGTGGTGTTTATAACGTAATGACAAGACCCAGGAAATGATCCCTTGATGTAATTTTGAGGTGCACATAACCAAGCAATAGTTTTTTTGTTTCGTTTTTGTCAAGATCATCATACATAAATAATTTCACACAGAAATGAAGCAAATGTTAATGTCTACAAAATCCCAATTTCAGCCGCGAGCATGATATAAGATTTATTCTGCAGGTTACAGACCTGTAATAGGATTTGACCCTTTTTTCCTCTATGGGCTATATTAACATTTTGAGCTGCCCTCTGAACCCAAAGTTTTAGCTTTCACCCAGACCCATACCAGTACCAGATTGAAGCTCATTATGTGGCCCAAATTTTAAGACTTACCCAACCCTAGCAAGCCCATTGAAATTTTGAGCTTGGTTGCCATTTGTAAACAGACCCTACATTTTTCACTGGTCAATGCCAAACCCCTCCTCTTCCGCCTGAGCACACCCTTGAGCTGGCAGTTCCAGCCCAGGGCTAAATAGTGCCTGGTAAAATAAAGTAAAATGGACACAGATTCCCATGATATCAAAATTCCCCCCCTGGAGCCCTTATTACTGGAAGCAGGGCATGCCAAATGAGGGAAAAGGGGAGATGAAATATACCCCCTAAGTTGTACGACCACAAAGTGAAAGTACAATTACAGGTCTGTAACCTGCAGCAAATTAGACTCGCATTGTACATAAACAACAGTACCTGACACTATGATCTTTACACATTTCCTTAAAGGACAGCTGGTTACTGTATATATTTAACGACACTCCATTTCTTCAAAGGTATAATGTAACCGCAGAAACAGGATTTGGCACCGCCATAGAATATCGATGTTCTATGGGTGCCGTTGCAAAGCCCCAAACAACATGAAAAACGCGAATAGTAGAGAGTAAATGAAAATAGCGGAAAATGCCGGGGTTTGTTATTACTGCTCTTGGCATCTTACAGGCAAGCAAACTACTCAGTTTCAGCAAACCGCTCATCTGCCAGGTTCGCCCTTTTTAGTTACTTCATCTTGACACCAAAATTATAGGGAGTATAGAGGCCTCAGAAAGTGGCATAAGTACCTAAAAGGAAAGAGTATCCAGTGTGAAGATGTGAAGCATAATATAGCAGAATGTTTTCTGAAAAGAAGAGTCTTTTGCCGCGCATATTACCTGTCCGAAATCGGGGAGATAGAATTAGGTATTTTCAGCTCCACCACGTGACATAGGAAATCTTGCTCACACGTTGGTTTGTTTACATGCTCTGCTCATGTATGATTACTCGTCATTTATCAAAATATCCTAGCAATCCCTAGATCACGTGGTGTAACTGACCCGTCTGAAAATACCTCATTTAGGGACTACACTCAAAAGGAGGGATAGAGGGTTGCACTTGCACACGATACATCATCCAGTCAACATGCCTAAATTCGAGGATGTGTTAGCTTCTCGACATTATTCCGGAAATTTGCCGGATTTTGGAGCCTGATCCCTGCCCCTAATCCTCAGTATAGGTCCTTCCTTGAGTGAGTCCGGTGATGTTGGCCTGAAATCATGCATGAGCCTAAATCGTAACTCGCAGCATACTCAAACTATCTTAATAATAATAATAATACATAGCATCTATATAGCGCTCATCCCTGTAGGTACAGGCTCTGAGCGCTTTACATAGAGAAGTAAATAAAATTATATAATATTCAGCATACACACATATGCATACTACACACTCTGTACACATGTACTGCAATATAGATGTAAAAAAAAATAAATTTGGTTTCGCAGACTGTCATGGTATTGTTTGAACAAATGTGTTTTGAGAACATTGGAATCGCACACAACTGATTATTTGACTTCCTTCATGGGCAAAATCATGGGACACTCCCAGTCCTGACCATGGTCTAGGGTTAGAGAGAGGATTAAAAAAAGAAAGAGCCACGTACATGAGAGAGTTCCTAGACAATGACAATGTTGGGGACTGATTCAGGTTGGCTTTTCCCTCTTTAACCCTTACTCTAACTCTGCCTCTAGTCCTAAACTAAGTTTCAGGTGGGAGTGTCCTGGTATATTTCCAACGGAATTTATCTCAGATATGGGTTCAGTAAGAGTTCAATGCTGTGTCCTGTGCAAAATCGCAACCCACTATTCTATCCTGACATGCATTTTGTGGAGGAAAAAAATGTGTGCAATCACTTCCATTTTTGTTCCTCTCAGATTTAGAAATTAAGACTCTGTATAGATATAAATATGTTAATCTGGACTAGACCACTCCAAATTTTCTCAAGACATTTCACTGTTTTGTCAATCAACTCAGAACTATAGACTATCTACAACATGCAGTTACCGAGGCCGTCATCTTTCTTTTCATGATCGATAACTTGCATTTATTTGGATTTAAAAATAATTAAGCAGTTGTTGCCCTTGCTTGACACATGCTCGTCATCACGTCTACCCGCCGCCATCATCAATGTATGCGTGGTCATGACTGAAAGATAGAAACGAGAGTTGGAGAGCGTGTTATGAGAACGAAAAACGAAAGCAAAGAAAAAAAAAGAAACTTCAAGTGCATCTTACATACTATTCAATGCGCGCGCACTCTGACGAAGGCAATATCTTTGTCATTAGGCTAAGTCTAATAAAGGAGAAATGCATCATATATACATGGATTGTTGTTGTTGTTGTTGTTGTTGTTGTTGTTGTTGTTGTTGTTATTGTCGTTGTTGTTGTTATCGAACCAGCGAAGCATGGGCTTTCGCCCTTCGGTCCAATGCCATGTTTTGTGTCATAGCATTGAGGGCTGGGGTATACATGGATAACTTTTATTAAATCTAGGTTGAGGCGGTCTGCATATTGAGAGTTTGACGGTCAAGACATTATCATCATCATCATTTTCATCATCATCATCATCATCATCATCATCATCATCATTGTAAAAAAGGTGAAAAAAAGTCATCATCTTTATCTCTGTAGGAAAAAGACATGGCACATTTTAATCTTATTCGTGATGTGAAGGCTTTAAACAAATGACATTTAAGGTCTTGCTTAACAGCTCGCTCGTAATTTCATCAGAGGCATTGGATACAAGGCTGAGTTGCTACCTTCTCCTCTCCCCATCACCACATCAACACCATCCCCATAATAAAGTAAGGCAAAACACCTAATGTCGGGTCCCCACCACCACCACCACGTCCTCAATACAAAAAAAAAAGCAACCATGGCAATGAGCCAGTGATTTATTCGACCCCTCTGCCTTTTCCTGGGCCTTCTAAAACAACAACAACAACAAAAAATCTCGAACGATAGCATGGTCGACAACGTAATTTGATAAATCTGAGATCGATGGTCTAAACAATGAGGTGATAATGGTGGTAGTGGTTGTGGTGAAATGTGTTATAAATGAGGGTGACAGTGATGATCTCTATTCATCTAGTCCGGTGATGGTCGTGGTATGACTCCTGCATGTCGCTCCTGTTTTGTTTTGTTTTGTTTTCTTTTTTAAAGTTTACCCACCTTTGTGCATTGAACAGACATGATTGTCAGAGGCCTGTCCTATATCTGTGTGGATAGTATCGATCGCAAAACTTGCCCCTAAATATGGACATATGTTCATGAGATTTTACCACCCTTCTAGTCATGGCACTCAGGAGTATTTGACTTAGGCTGCACACTCCCTTTCCCATGACTGGGATTACTGATTGTATTATTAATATCGTATGCATAGTATATATATATTATACAGAATTAGCACCAGTTATGATAACTGTGAACAACTCTAAAGCAAACAGCAATAATAACAGCAGCAGCAGTAACAACAGCAATAACAACAAAACGCCACCGCAGTATCATTTACAAGTAAACACAAGGGAAACATTACAATCACACTTGCCTCTGTCGTTCCTTTTGCTTCTCTCTGGGTTTTTGTGTGTCTTCTAATTATCTTTATTTTGGTTGAAATTTCTCAACAATTGAGACAATAGTGGTTTTGGTAGTGGCTTGAGTACGGAGACAATGATATTGACGCTAATGGTGGGAGAATAGAGGTAGAGAAATACTTCTAAAATGTCGAATTTAATTATTTATTTCATGTTAAACATGTCAGATGTAAGCATTCCGTTTCCACGTTCACTGAACGTGTTAGCCCTTGCAGATATAGTGATAACAAAAACAGCATTTACGAACATGTAAGCAGTGTTTTTGTTAAACCTTATGATATCACGGGTTTAACAAGTGCATATTTTGCTCGCCCACTCTTTCCCGGTCACCCACGCATTAGCTCTTGACCGTTGCATGACTGTGACCGGAGGGGCCATTTTCACATTTCGCTGCTCATTCAAAGAAACCGAAAATGCGGATTAGGCTCAGGAGAATATTGGGTTGGCTATTACGAGCCGGCGAACCCGTGAATGAATTCCTATTTGACCTCAGCCGGTGCTGTAGGCGCTGTTACTGTACTACGGAGGAGTGCCAAAAATGTCATGCCTCGATGGTTATTTCGGAGGTGGGGCTAGGCTTATAGAAGAGAGAGAGAGAAAAAAAAAAGCATCTCAAGTGCGCTCCATTGCTTCGCATAATATGAAAGTGACAGACGTTATTTCAGTGGTGATATCTCGCTGAACAACTTTGTTTCAGCTTTCCTTTTCGTTGGGCTTTTTTTTTTCTTTTTTTTAAAGACGAATATATAATTACAGGCGCTGCATAACTGGCTTTGTGCGAATGTTGACATTTAGACAGCCCACATGTAAAACGTGATAAATTGCTAGCTATTCCCAATGCTTGTGCCTGGCGAAGCCCGAAGTTCATTCAAGTTTTAGGGATTTCCCGTGAGGGAATTCCTTAGGCCAGAAACATGTGTATTGAATCAAAAGTACTGCTGCGCATGCGTACGCCTATCCTTTAATTTAAGTACTAGCGCTCTGCGCATGTGTAGAGGAAATCTCCCAGGATAGTAGAAAGTATCAGATGGGTTCTCATGGCGGCTGCAAAGAGACATTGCTCCTCTCGCTCTCATAATTTTAGGGTAGAAAGTGGGCCTGGAGCACCCAGCCGCAAACAGTTGAGACAGGTGGATAGTCTACAAGATATTTCAGCAAAGATTGTGGCGGAAAATATTCCTTTTCAACGTATAGAGCAGCAATATGATCGGATACCGGAGCCCGTACAGAGCAAAATTGTGTTCTGGTCCTTCCCTCGGAATGAACGGGATATTTACATGTATTCCTCCTATGCAAACTGTGTTAAGGAACACTCGGAAAATCAAAAGCTTCCCTTCCACCAGGGTGTCAGACTGTTGGAGAACGGCGCCGTTGCAGATGTTCTACAGATAGGTGAGTAAGCAATGATGACGCACTGTAACTTTTTATTCTTGTGTTTCGAAGGAATGTTACTTCATTTTCCTTCGTGACTTTGCTTCGCAGGCCTAATGCTAATCGACCCTGACTTGGTAAACACAATAGCCCAGACCCAACCATACCCTCGCCAGGCCCTCGTCTATGTGGCGCTGGGAAAGGAAAATTGATAGCCCGTTTTTGTGTGGGAATCCTTTCTTCGTTTCTCCTGCGAATATATTTTATTCGTGGTACTGGTAGGAAAACAGGATTTGTTTCATCGAGTTAGTACATAAATTTCCTCCGAACCTCTATGAGCCACGCCCCCGACTCACCCCCACCCCGTGTCCACATCGCGCCGAGGAAGTGTTGAGAAACTGATCCTAATATTTTACAAGCACAACTTACAACCGGTACGTTTTAGATTTTCTAACATTGTATATTTCCTTATTGAAATTTTATATTTCTTTATTGAGCTTGTCTTATTTGACGTTAAAAGGAAAAACGATAGGCCAGTAGATGTTTACATTTGCTTCAGATGCCAACCAGGAGATCTTTATGCAAATATACACTACAGCAACAAAATTGATAGATCATTGACTTTGATGAATTTACTAGCTACTGTACTATGTGTTGCAGCTATCTAAGATCAATGATATGATACTTGCAGATGAATGTGGAAACCTGAACATAGTTTCCAGCAAAGCAGTATTGATTTTCAACTTACAAGGTTGTTTCTAAAGCTTCTTTCTCTCCTCTGATAAGGCAAAGAATGTTGGATTTGTTACAATACGTATAATGTATTGAGGCATATAAAAGGTGATCGCTTTGCTTGAATTTATTAGGAAAAGTCTTTGATAAACCCCATAAGACTTGAGCTTCAATATAGAGCAGTGGAGCTGGACTGGTGATTCCCAAGGTTTTGCAAGTTAGTCATGGTGGTGAGCCATTATTAAAAGTAAGACTAGTTGGTGTTAGCCCTCAACCAACCTTAGTGAAATTGTAAGAAAAAATATACTCCATAAAGATTGTCAGAAAAGCTGTGCTTACAATAGAATATGGGTGAAGAATGAGCAGAGTTACAGTGCTTGTGTGCACTAGACTAATCCACTAGCTCATGGCAAACAAAGTTAGCGATCTTTCATTTCATTTTGCACTTTACTAAGCATTTTTTAGTCCAAACTGAAGTACTATTTATTTCCCCTCCTGACCTGAGCTAACACAGTGCACTCTATAATGCTGTCACCAAGTTAGCAGTCTGCGTTCGCCATCCATTGGGTCCGATACGCAAGGGTAGTCCAGCATGTTTTCTGGCTTCAGGGTGTTTGCCAGGACTGTGGTGCAGAACATTGTAATTCACCCTCTGCCTATGCCAAATAGTGGAAGAAATTCCGAATGAGACTCACACCTCTTGCTCCTATATCAACGGGCATTAAGGTTGGGGTTAAAGGTAGGGTCAGGGTTAGGGTTAGTTTTGGAGTTGTAATGTTAAGCATAAACTCTGGTTAGGGGTGTGAGACTTCTGAGGAATTCTTTCTCAGGGTTCGTTCTCCACTCAATTACCATTGGCTGTAAGACGCGTTTGGAAATCCTTCCCAAATAGTTTTCATGAGGTGCACAGAGAGAAATGGAGAGAGTAAGGGTAGAAATGTTAAAGAAAAACTGAGTTGAGGAAGAGGATGACTGAATCAAACTAGTTATTAACCTAATCAACAAGTGACCAATGATCCTTATCTTTGCCAGTTTAGCCCCACCAAAAATTTGGACCATACACTGCCACTGATGATTAGGAAAATGGGATGATGACCAGATTGATACTTAAAACCAGATTCTAGATATGTACATTGGTTGCAGAAGGGATGAAGGCGCAGATAGATATTTTCATTGGGTTATTTATTGCAGTTTAACTTTTTTGATGGACAATACATAGCAAAATTTCTGTATCTGCCACACATTATAAAAAGTTCACTCATTCTTAACTTTAATTGAATTTGAATAAAATTGCCCTGTATCCAATTCAGCATTCTTTTACAAGACCAGAAGTTGGATCACTTCTCATTTTCTTTAGTCTTATTTTTACTGTTTGTGTCAGATGGAAATCTCTCCAAATGCAGTAATTTATTAATAGTAATAACATCTATTAAAAATGACAGTGTAATATAAATATAAATATATATGTATTAGCCAGGTGCAACAGTGATTTGTTTGGATGTCCATCATGCTGTAAGGTTAAAGAGCAGCTCCATTATCTTTGTAATAAGGAATGACTATTGAATATTTTACATATTATGTTACCAGAATGTAACATCTTCTGATGAGGCTGAAATGTATGAATGGCTTCTTGTCTTGCTGGTACAGTATTTTTACCAGTTTGCCTCTGGCGGAACAAATGTAAATAATTAAATAGAGCAGAACAGGTTAGAATTTTGTAAGCAGCTTGCTTTTCAGTTTATCTCGCTGCTGTTTTGTTACATTGTTCATCACCTAAGAAGACCTGGTGTTTGATGACATATGATATGAAGGTGCAAATGTTCTCCTCAGTGGTGCATGCATTTGGGACCAGGGGGGGAAGTGTGGAAATTTGGAAGGATCTGTGGTCCAGGTGGTTGCTGTAAACCTATATATCTAATGTAACGTTGCAAAGTATTTGTAGAAAAGCGTGCAGCTACTGACAGAAAAGGTAACCTGCAGGAGAGATGCAGAGATAATGGTTATTTCCAATTTCTACTCCGTATTTTTTTGGCCATTATTTGTTGTTGATTACAGTATATTTGTCTGACAGTATGAAGCAGGTTTCTGATTTGAACAGTCTATAACTTCACACCAAATTGCTCTAGATTTTTGCTCATGAGAAAACCATCGTGCAGCGCTCATGAAAATGAGATCCTCGGAAAAAGCTATTTCTGGCCTTTTCTGTTTTTTGAATTAGGTCATTGTAGAACATGGTTTAAAAGTGTTGCCTATTTCATTGTAGATCAAGGATCAACAGTTCACCATTGACTCTTCAAACTAGCCAAGTTTGTAACAGAACTATGAGAACATCTTTAAGGCTAATTTTAGAAACGTGATTTGTACATGGATTTGATACTTGCCAAACACTACAACTTTGTTTCTACTTTGCTTTCTGTTTTTAAAAGATAAGCAAACCTTGTGGGTGTGGTACACATAATGTCAAGGTGCCAACATTGTACAAGAAACATATGGTTGCATCACAAAGGGCATTCCATAATCAACACAGATGTCATAATTAATTTAAATAGTCTTTTCTTAAGTCATGTCAAAACTGGAATAAAGGAGATGGGGACGGGAGGAGGGCTATGTACTGTTTAATCTTACATCCTCTTCTCACCCACTTTTGCTTCATTCCACTATCATTAAAAGATCTCTGCTTCTGACAGTCAACTTAATCATGAGAACTAGAGAAAGTAAGAATCCAAGAAGTGAGATTATATGAAGGGTTTCATGACAAAACGCGTTATACACCAATATGAATTTTTAGCTTATTCTACATACTTCATGTAGCAGTAGGAGTACTTAGTAAACATGTATATTTCCATTCCATAGAAGGACATTTGATCTATATTATTTAAGACTTAAATTTCGCCTTTTACATAAAAATACGCTTTGAATCTGGTCTGTTTTGCCACAACCCCCAATTGGTGTATAATGCGTTTTGCCATGAAGCCCTTCATATGTACTTCTAACTGTTACCCCACCTTCACCTTCATTCTAGTAAGATTTGTAAGTCTCATATCCAGACTGATGCCCGATCACGTGACTTTACACTATTGTTATTACCTTTGCAAACAGATTGCTCAAGGACTTTCTCAACTCCCAAGACAGTTTACACTGCTAATGCCACTAACAGGTGCTAACCACCAGCATTCTGATGGTATTTTTCATTGCATTTAGCCAGATATCCATTTTACAGTCAGTAGACTCAGTAAAATGTGATGAAAATGATCTCTCAAGGCATTTAAAAGATGGGCATGGTGGGAATTGAACTCCCAGCCTCAAGATTTTTCAATGCTGTAACTATTTAGCCATGATGCTGGAAGTTTTGATGTGGTTCAAATGGAAATGTTGTTTTCTGACAGTCATCATCTGCCTTTTTTTTTTTTATTGATGCCTGCTCCTGAAGCCCAAAGCACATTGCTTTCTTCCACCTCCTTCCAGACAACATATGTCAAAAGAGGGGCGGAGTGGGGTGGAGGCTGACGTTTGTAATTTATCCGACCGTTTTTAAACTTCCCCATTCATATTTAATTTCGATATTTAGCATGTAAACCTCGCCTTCCCCCTGAAACACATTTATGGAGCAATAAATTATGTAGGCTTGTGTTTTAAAGAAGGGATAATGGTTTATCTGTGTAATGAAGCTATCCCCTGCTGTTCAACGAAATAGGAGGGACAAAAACAAATCCATGGATGATATATTGTCAGGTATCCTGAAAGAAAAGTCTTCGCCTGTCCTGTTTAATTTATCACCGCTCCAACAAATTGTGTTCGTGTTAAAAATTGCTTGAAGCACTTCATAACCTGGTCTGCCCTCCACTCACGCAAACATTCAAGTGCGGCCAATTTTTTTTTTTTAAAAAATCGTTCTGAATGTAGATTTTAAAAAATATTTCTCGAAAAATTTGGCCATAAAAATATGACTTTTTTTTTTTTTGCCGTTTATGAAGACGGAGGGAATATTCATTAGCATATGTTTTTGTGTCCGTTAGTGTTGTTTATTCCTGTTACGTCTTATTATATTCGCCTGTGCTTGTAGTAGGAGAAGGGGTTTGGAGGGGGGNGGGGGGGGGGGGTTATGCTTTAAAAATTTTACTGAAGACAGCGCTTACCCAGAAAGATAAAGAAAGCTTAGCTAAATCGGTTTTTATCTAGAATTTTGCAGTTGAACTGTTCTGTCCGAGAACTGCCGAGCTGATAAAAAAATATGGCTTTTATGACACATTAATTTTTTTTTCTTGATCAAGGAGAAAAACATGTTGTAACTGCCTCTTGCTGGTCATTAGTGAAATGCGGGCACGTTCTCTGTCTTTATTTCCTCTTTTGTTTCTTAGGCCTTCATATTTTATCTGGGCGTGTTCATCTTCCAGCTCTTTCCCAGTTGACTGTGATTTTTTTAGCATTAGGTGCAATAATGCGTGCTGTAAAGGTTTATGGCAACTGATGAAGTTTTGCCTCTTATGAAGCTGCAGGCTCCTTCCATCCATGTGTTCTGCTTTCCCTGTTTCTGAAACTCATACCGTTTGTTGGTTTTTGGGGTTTTTTTTTCCGTTAGAGGAGAGCACTTTATCTCTCATTACTCACTATGGTGCTTGGGGAAAAAAATGCCGATTGCCTGTTTTTTGTGTTTTTTTTCCTCAAAGAAAAAAGTGAAATGTTGCTGAACGATTACCGCTTTTAAACGACCATGAAGAATTATATGGTGATAGGAAACGATAGCGTAAGAAATGTGCCAAGCTTTTAGATTATAAAAATTATAGGATGCCAGCTGTGCACACTTGTGATGTCCGCTCAGTCACTATAACATGGAATTAGAAGTGAAAGGAAATGAAAAGCTGTTCCATCCATTTTGCCCTTGCAGTTCTTTAGATCTGAAACTTGAGCCATAATATGCATGAGCGACGCCTACAAAGCCGTAGGTTGCCACATACCTTTTTGCTGATCAAAAGTTACCTCTTTATTGAGTTGTCTTTTTAACGGTTGAGTTTTTTGTTCCTAGGATAAAAATGCCACGTGATGTATTTTCCAGTTGATTTTTTTTTTCCCCTCGGAATAAGGTCGTAGGTTGCGCGAGACTGGGGTCATAGTGAGTCTTACTGATAAGAGTCCCCAGACTTACACTATCACTTTTGGTCTGTTTTTTTTTTTGCTCAGACATGCCTTCTAATGCAGTGTCTTGTCTCTTTTCTTGTCCGTTTGGCAGTTCTTGATACGTTTTATGTATTAATCTTATTTTTATGTTTTAACACTTTCTTTCTTTCTTTCTTTCTTTCTTTCTTAGTCTGTTACGTCTCTCGTCTCTTTCATGCTTTTTCTCTGTAAAATCCGCATAACAAGTCTGTTTGGTGGACCTCGTATGTGTTTTTGCCCACCAGTTTGTTAGTCCCCAACTTTTCACTCTTTCTCTCGCCGATGTCGTTCGTGGAAGCTGGAAGGTACCTCAGGGGGTCGTTAAGTACGTGTCCCTGCACACACAAAAAGTCTGTAGCTGTCCCCAACCCCACCTCATCAGGCTGAGCCCTTAGTTGCCTCTCATAAGTGTATGCACGCCCCCTCCTTCCCTTCACCATGGAAGTACCCCCTTGCCGTCCTTTACCCCGCTCTCTCTAGCTCTAGACTCCTTCTGTGACCAGAGTGTTGTCTGTGACACATGTAATTGTCACCGCAGGCCGACATCACAGCTCCCGAATTATGCATTCAGCCCGGTGCGTGTCTAAGGCCACGTCCAGCGGTTACATAGGCTAGGAGGCCCGGGACCTTCAAGTGCTGGGAAACGTGTCCTGGCGAGCAGATAAATCGTGGATTACGGTTATAGATTGGCCTTGTCTCAGTCAAAGGTCCTGGCCTGTCCGTTAACCCTTCAAGCTCTCCGTCCTGAATATTAACCCATCCCGTCGGATCGAGGTTTTCAGTTTTTAGCGTGCGAGTGTGTGATGCCTGTCTTTCATACGATGTGCCCGGTGCAGTGTGGTCATCCCTTGGCAAAAAGAACGATTTGCTGTCACGGATATGCTATTATATATTATATATATCGTAGTTTACACTCCTGCGATAATGTTGACGAATGGATAGTCCAATTAATCGTGGGGTTATTTTCAGGGCATGTATTTTTTTGGACTGAACTGGCCACCTCAAAGTCGATGTAATGCTTCATGCGTTGTAAATTATTTGAATACAGACCATTCATACAATATCACTTTCGGGGTGACGGAGGCCTAAATGCACTTGACAATGGCCAGTTGTCACATGGAGTGTCTCGTCAATCTAGGGCAAGAGACTTTTTAAAAGTAAACTCCGAAATAAACGTCAGTCTGCACCCTTATCCATGGTCGTAAGAAGACAGAAGTCCTACCTGCTTGAACTAGTGGTGTAGGAATCCACTGATTGTACCAAATAAAGCGATGGGTGCATGTGTGCCAACAGCGACCCTTTTGAGTCCATTGGCTCGTGCCAAGCAGAAGCCAAAACGATACTACACAATTTTCTGTCGGCGGGAGTGAAACTGAAAGCCTGCTATATCAAGACAGTTTTCTCGTATAATATTCATTGAGGACTAGCCCGATTGTTGAATCACGAAGTTAATTTTGTTAAAGCCCAAATAAAGCCCAACTGAATTGGCTGTAAGTTGGTGTTGCCGCCTGCATCATTTATAGTAGACCTTCATAGACCTTCACAGACCTTCACAATCTCGAATTCCATGGAACCGGCTTGAAATTCGAGATAGTGAGGTAATTTAAACGTAGAGATATAGATTAGGGTTTGCAACGAGCCCGGGGGTGATTCGAGATCGTAAGATTCTGCTATAATTAGAAATGATCCAATTCAAACTTAGCGAGTAGTTTCTTTATGTGTTAGAATACAGACGTCATTCATCTTATTTCAGTTATAAGGTTTTATGACTTAACTCACTGACAGCAGGCTGTTACCGGCTGTGTATCATACAGGATAATCTTTCGTTCTTTGTACTGCGCTATCCCGCATTGTAAACCTAGCCTGCCACACCTGTAGGACTTACTGTTAAGGAAAGTAGGACTTACTGTTAAGGAAAATAAATAGGCCAGATTTCATTACCAAAACATTTTATGAAACTGAAAAGTTTACGCCAATAATAAAGCGATATTGATATTTACTCAGCATAATGCATGGTTTGTGAGCCTATCATAGTATGTTATCTCCGTCAGTTTGTGACACTGTTATTATTGTTACCATCATTCACAGCCTATCTTTATTCCACATTACGGTTGCCTCGCTGACGTCACTTGAAGCCGTATCATTTGTAAACATTCTGATCGGNGGGGGGGGGGGGGGGGGGGAATCCGGTTAATTGAGCGATTACCTTCCCACATCAATAATAACCGAAAGCTTTATAATTATATTCATGGTTGTAAACTTGGGCAGTGAAGACATTATGCGTATTTTAAAACCAGATATATTTGAACGGATTGGCCTAATCACTTGAGTTTACTTACTTTTATTTACTTTTCTTGGCGTGTAGGCTTTTTGTGTAGTTGCCCCCCTCGGGAGATTTCTTGTTTCGCCGATGAAGGTGTGGCGAGGGGAAAAAAGTAACAGGACTAGTCTAGTACACTAACATTACACCCTCGATTTCTCACCAGGCATTCCGCGTTTGATCTATTATGACCATGAGCCCCCTTTTATAATTGAAACTGTACAATTTTATTTTACTAGACAAGACTTAAGTCTAACTTGAACGTTTAACTGTTTAAATTTTCTCCCATTTGTTAAAGGGGGGAGGGAAACCTGGCCGAACTGAATGCTTTTTTCCCAGTCTCAATGTCCAGTCACCTTTGCGACTTAATCTATCAACAGAGACGAGGTAGGTTTTTCTTGATTTTGGGGTGGGTGGAGGTGGAGAAGGCACAGATTGATTTATGCTGGCAGGGCCAGGATGGATAAGTGACAAGTTTGTCACCGGTTGTTTGGAATTTGGAAGTTTATGCGCTGAGTGTGTCTCTTCACATGTCTTACTCCCTCTTAGCTACCCTCTCCATTTTATCTTTCTGTTGTCTGTATATCCTTAATGTTAACAAAGGGATAGGTCCGGCTGATCACGGGGTTATTTTCAGTTTTTAACTCGACTGCACTGGTTCAAAGCTGGAGTTTCTTCCCCGTGCGTTGTAACTAAATATAGACCACTCATATCGGTGTCACATTCTGTGTGACGTAAACGCGCTTGGGAATGATCAGTTATCATAGAGACGACGGCCAATGCCATATAGACGTCTGCATTCTTTTCTCCTTGATGGCAATTCCACATAAACATGGAAAATACCGCAGTTTTCAATAACTTTTCCACCGAGAGTGCAAGTTTGTTAGTCATTTCTGTTTTCTGTCGCTGTCTTATGCTGTTGAAGGTGAGGTTTGATCACTTCCAGGACGGTGTTTTGCGAGGTTTGGCCAACTTTGGTGTGTCGATCTGTCATTTCTCCAGAAATACTACAATCCCTTCGTGAATTACCGTGCGTGGTTTACATGTATAGTGTGAGAAGACGGATGTGTATTGCCCTTAAACCTACAGTATCCATCGCCCTTTCCCTCNCCCCCCCCCCCCCCTTTTTTTTTCTCCCAGGCCTCCGCCGACCACCAATTCCTTTGACGGTTTGTTGAACAGCCCATCATGCATATTATGCTATAATATGGTGAGGTATATGACCTGTTTCCATAACACAGGGTTTTTCCATGTCCCGCTGATTCTTCTAAAATATATTCAACAGGATATTGAATATTCTACAATAGAGTGCGAAGGAAAAACACCATAAGAAAACTGGCTCGTGTAAGTGACATGAATTTTGTTTTCCTGAAATGCCTTACATTTTTCCCTTCTTCCTGAATTTGGCATTTCCATATGCACCAGGAGGTCCCTTTTATGATTTTAAAATGCAGCATTATAGCTATAACGGATGTAGATCTGAATGTCGTGTATATAAATATCTTTAAATGTCGGAAAAGCCGGCCGAAGCTTATTGGTCGTCGTATCGTTTTGTATATTTGAAAAACTTTATAGACCGTTTTGAAAAATAAATATTTCACTTTAAATATTGGGCGGTGTATGTGGAAACGTAATGCAGTGTGACAGATTATGTCGTACGTTTGTATCCTTCGATTTAAGCGCAGTAATTCTCATGTGCCTCGAATATATCATATAGACCAAACTTCTCGAATCTTTAAAGCAAAAGCAGTTCCTTGCTACAGTAGTATGGTTCAAAAAAGTTGATGGATAGATCCCGGTCACACGTCACATTTGTTATAAAGTTTCACCAGTGCTGAAATGTGTACCCCCTCTCTCCATTCCCCACCAATCCTCCCCTACCCTCCCCTACCCTCGTCACCATCCAGTTTTGGTTGTTTCAGCGTAGTATGTGGGGCATTCAGTAATAAGATTGTTGGGGTTTTTTTTGTTAACAGTACAGCTAACATGTGTTCATTGGGTTCAGAATGTTATTTAATTATTACCAGCAAGAATGATGCCTTAAGTGGATTTAAATTCATCTGTTACCATATTTAATAATTATTAACATGCTACTAGATACACCATTCCGTTTTAGCTAGCCAAAGCAAACATATCGTACATTTACCATGGCTGAGAATGAGGTACGAAAGCGTATCACTGCTTATAGTTAACGGTAAACAAGCATTGTGATGATTGGAAAAAAATAGAGCTACGAGGTAAATAGAAAGTGGCCATGGGCTTGCGTAGTTCAGTCACGTGGAAAGCTTACTTTTAGATTTTTGGCAGTGTGAATTATGGCGTCTGTGTTGACATATTAAGCTTGTATATCATGTGGCTGTAGAGAGACTGTGTTTTCACCTTGATAGTTTTAAGCAGTCGCGTTAATCCTAATGCAGATGCGCACTCATAGGTTTTTCTTGTCCTAATCTCTGTTCCACACGTCCTCTCGCAGCGAATGCGATTGTTGAAGCCAATGATGTCGTGACATCCTGCTGTCTCTAATATACGACCTTATGCGCCGCATACGATACGTTCATTCGTGTGAGTGAACATCAGAATAAAGAGCCATGGACCGCGGGAATATTTAGCTGACAGTCGTGTAAGTGCTATCTGTGGCATCGCCCATGGGTGTGAGTGTTTGGTGATTTGTAGGTATACACACCGACCGTCCCTTTGAAGTCGTCAGGCTGACAAGTTGGCTTAGACTAATATATCCACCAAAGTGATTGGGCAGATTTATTAGTGGCCAGTAGCCGTTGGCTATGCTTTGACTTCAATCTGTGGACTGACATCGTATGGAGAAGCGGTGTATTATGCAAAATATGCCTGCTTTGGAGTTTGGACTCCCATCTGTCCTTTAAAACTGCATCCTTCTACGGGTATTAATATTATAGGCATTCCCAAACCTGAAAATGATAAATTTAATCTACCTTCCTCAAAAAAAGACACTTTCTGTTTCGAGATGACGATATCAAAAGTGTGAGGTGTCACTGCATGGTGATCTGTTATAATGGATTATCATTACAGTACAGTATAGCATTTCAACTAAGGCTGAAAATAATCCGTCCATTGCAACAGAGAACGTGTGAATCTCTGATATTGTAAACTCCTTTTAATTGTCCTTTTCGGACAGAGTCTGTTAGACTGAGCGCTATACATGTTAATAATATATGTATATATATTTTAGTGTTTTATTTGTCAACAAGACAAGGCCAATGACGGAACTGGAACAATCGATCGAGCTAATCAAGTGGTTAGCTTAACCAGGGGACGTACCAAAGGCCATAAACTATATGCATGCACGCACGTGGTCCAGCTCTGGTCTCTTCGTTGACAGATGAAAAGTCAGAATCAGTGGGCCAATCATTGATCGCACAGTTTATTGCACATAACTAACTCTGTTGTTGATACAGACAAGTAGTTTGAGGTAACGACTGCACGAGTCACATATGTGACTAGCAATGTAAAGTCCCGTTAAAGAGGAACACATACATGTACATTGACGTAAAGCTTGACTGATCGTTGTTTGTATTTACATGCCACTTTTTGTTAAACATTAAAACAAGCCAAAATTGTGTGTTTTTGCAATGGCTGGGTGGTTTGACTGGAGGAAGAGGGGGATCACAAGATGCATTGTGGTGCCATCCAGGTAAACAGTAGTTTGTCGATGCAATGACTCCATACCTTGATTTGAAGTGGTTCAGGTCCAGGCCTTTTCGATTGCAGACAGACGTCGAGTTTTTGGTTTGGACCATCGCTCATGTGTGAAATGAGTTCCATTGTGTAGCACAGACAATAATTGTGTGGTGGGTTGCGCAGAGAATACATTATTATTTTTTGGGCAACACAGCAGCATGGCTGCATTGGTGTTGTCGTGTCTTTTGTTTGATCTTTTGTCCAACATGTTTTAGAAATGTTCTTTTAGTTCGCGTAGGTTCACGTGTGACAAGGAACTATTAGCATCTTCTTCAGTACTTCAGTTTATTTGGACAGAGTGCATTGTGAAATGTAACTAGAATTGTGTGGAAATATAAAACAGTATTTTCTTTGTTGACATGTTTCTATTGATGTAACAGCATGAGTGTATCTCCTGCCTTCGAATCTGTGGAAAATGAGCTGAATTTGTTGCAAATGACATGTCTCTGGTTTTTTTAATATTATTGTGCGCAGACACCTACTTACTGGCCAGGTTTGTAGACCAGGATTTGCAAATCTGGCTTTATGGGGCCAAATTACTCAGATTCCTTTTTTTTTTTTTGAAAGGTCGTCTAGTTCCAGGTAAGTCGGTTTTGGCTTTTCTTTGCCTTAAAAAGAAACTGTATGTTTGGTCTATGTTTACTTATAGTTGGTGGATCTGACCTCAATAATAGAAGAGCATTGTGAACGCGTATAGATTTTGTTGTTTGTTTGCCGCTAATATTCGGAACCTCTACTAATTCATTAAAATGGCAGTTGCCGTACATTGCACGCTCATGCACTCTTCTTGCAAATGAGGTTTAAAATTGGCCATATTGATTAGTGTAATTCATTCTACCACACTGGCTGTCTCAAAGTGGCAACAGACATTAAAGATTTCCTCCATTGCTCCTAACTTTTCTTTGTGTTCATAGTCTTCCGAAGGATTGGCGTATCTCATAGGTACAGTTGGAGGAAGGTTAAGTTTGCATGTCGCCAGTGGGAAAAAGTATTAACTTTTTTGTTGTTTTTTTTTTTCTACAATATTGATGTGGTCAATAGACAGGCCTAGTCTTTGATCATTTTCATATATAGGTTTTGGATTATCACGAACGCTCATCCTGCAATATTCATATTTAACGCCAGAGGGGGGAAAGTATTTATTTTTATATCTAACATTTGCCGAGCTCTGTCTTTGATCATTTCCTCAGTCGGCGATTTGGGTGTATTAAGAACGATCATGCTGCAGTACTGATGTTTAAGAGCAAACTTGGCAATGGTTTATAGTTGCAGTGGTGTAATATGTTTGACCTTTTGTCAGTTGTTCATCCTCAAACGTCAGGTGTTGACTTTTTTCTTTTTTTTTTGGTCCTGGGTAATCATTTCAGTCAGTCTGTTCGAAATGACAAGCTTTAGATTCACAACACGCAATCGAAGAATGGTTTTACCCTACGTTAACAACAGTAGATTTCCGATTTGGAGTTTATAGGTCTGCTGACGATAGAGAACAGAGCTTAGTGCAACCTTTAACCCGTGAACTCTGACCTACAGAGGCAAAATAATTTTTGTTTCAGCAATGTCAAACCAACTGGCGGTTACACGAAGCTTTACAAAGAAGAATTAATTAGTTCAATTAATTTATGAAGCCTTTCTTACTAGAGCCACCATGCCACTTATTTTTGCGAGAATGGTCGTATGTCAGAATTAATGGATGCAAGTGATTTTGTAATGAAATGCATAGGTGTTACATGAGTATGTTCCCTTAGTTGTATTATTGTATGATACTGTAAGTTAAAGAGCATAGATAGAAATTTGAATGAAAAGGGGTAAAAAATGTGAAGGCGAAGTTGTTCATAACTGACAGGTGTTGTGCACACATGGCCACATTCAGGGTAGTGAATTGACTTCCTTATAAGAGGTCATCCATCAGTTCCGCCCATTATAGCCTACCTCACGCTTGACCTGAAGTAACGGACGCGTGTTGTGTTGTTGGTTGTCCAGCGTTTCTACCCCGAGATAGAGCAGATGATCCTTAGGTTATCTGAGGTCTTGAAATGTTATGCTGCACATGCTAGAAAAAGGTATTGACTCATGACCAAAAGCAAACATGCATCTAGTATAGTTTTTGCAGTATTTTCTCTTGTTCTGAAGGTTGTTTTTTTTTTTCGTGACATTTTGGTATTTTGAAGAGATATTATGAAGGTATCTGTGAGAAATTCTTGACCGTTTTCAAAGAAGCAGATAGTTTTGAAAAGCTCATGTTGATCGCAGTTCAAACCATAACAAATTCTGGTGCTACGTTTCTTCGGTAAAGGACGGATATTTGTCTACAGGCAGCACATCTATCCTCCTAGCTGCTGCTTCCTGCTTCCAATAATAATTGTGGTAACTGTTGGTAACGGGTACCGAGGTCGTCGCTGCCACCACTATTCCGTGTGTGAATTGAGAGGCCTACCTAACAATTACTGCAGGAAGATCGCTGGAGGGCGTGGCACGTCATTGCACCGTTTTGCAAACACATTACCTTGGCTGGAGAAGACATCCCAAAATTATGATAAATGGCTGCAGCTCATCGACGGAGAGGAGTGACTTCTTGGGAAGGCTTTAATAACCCCAGCTAATTGTGTTTGCGTTTGAACTTTTCCTTCCCCTTGTTCTTTATCTTCGTCCTTTTGAGCACCGCTATCTCGTGGCGTCACAAAGACGCGGGGTTTTCTTCTGTAGCCTGGTCGGGTCCCGCTGTTGGAAAATATTGATTGCTAAAACAAAAGCTGTCAAGTGCAATCAAGAGCTCATGTTCTTTCCCTCCGGTTAGAGGTTCCTTGCCTGAGCCGGTTACAAGAGGGAGAAAGGCAAGATGATAGGATAAGAGATGAGGGTGTGAGGATGAGTCCATGAGACGACTGTGAATCCAGTTTTGGTTTGTTTTTTTTTAATGGGGGAGGGGTAGAGGAAGGAGGGGCGTTTAGAGGGTTACTGGATTGACCCCCATGGGAATAGAGTTTTATCTTAATACTGAATATGATATGTGTGACGATGTAATGATCATAAACTGTCAAGCTCATTTTTCTATCCTGTCGTTAAGAAATAGTTTAAGAAAACATTTTTGTTTTTTGTCTTTGTATGTGGACTTTAAATCTAGCCTAATAGGGTGCTTGTGTATTGGTTGGAAACTTATTACTATTTTTATTTAGGGAGAATGCACATCGTCCTTGATACCGTATAATTGGTTGTGGACGTTATCGTTTCCGAGTGTCGATACTTGGGAATTTCAATTTAGTATCAAAATATCAGAAGTACCATAATTAATTTATGTCCTCTTTCGATCTTCAGTACCAAATTAGTTACAGATCTCTTCAGCGTAAAAACTAACGAAATTAATTCCAGTCCTCTTCCAGTCCTAAATACCAAACTCTACCGGTGTCCGTAGTGCAAAACCCAGCGCTTTCACCAGGATCGAACGTATTGAAATTATCGAAATGTCTTGCCAGTACTGAGTATCAGAATCGAAATATAATTGATATTGTCAGTACCTAGAAAGCTAAATTATAAGTACAGCGTTACCGGCCAACACCAAACAGGCAAAACTGTAGTGAGCACAGAGCGTTATGAGAGATTCTAAAGAGCAAGGCACTATAGCACAAGTAGGCGAGTGACATTGCATGTTTTTGGGGGGAGAGGGAAGGGAAGGAGAAGGGAATGGAGGAGGAGAAAGACCCTTGACAATATGAGTAAGTATGCCCCCCCCAAAAAAAATTGCGACCCTTTTATCTCTAGCCACCACTTTGACACATACAGCAAGATCGAATATAATTATGGTTACGCAATACCGGAACATTTTTGTAAATGTCACATGATAACACGCGGATAAGGGGTGGGGTGGTGGGGGTGGGGGGAGAGGAGGTGTAGTTCAGGGTCGGAGATACCTATCTGGCCATCGAGTGTTACCTTATCTCCAAGTCGTGGGGAAAAGGGTAGAAATTTGAATATTTGGCAGTTTACATTAGACATCCTGTCGCTGCGTATCGAAAATGTCGCATTGATATTGACACATGAAGTTTGAATGATGATATCAATATCGAAATAGTTTATTATCACAAGTACTGGTATTCTGAAACGATACTGTGTCGCATTAGTATCGACACATGGAGCGTGAGTCTTGAAACTAATATCGAAATAGCTTTGTATCGAAAATATTGACATTCTGAAACGATGCTGTCTGCCATTTTGAGGATCTGTGACTTTTTTTCTTTTTTTGGTAAATAAAACCGGAGTGGGACTCGTCCCGCCAATCCATGAGTGGAGTGCTGTGATGTAATATATTCTCAAAAGAGGTTGTCAGATTTCATAATTACATCCGTCATGTGCTTAAATTAGGCCATCATAAACCAGACGTTTGTCTAGCATGCCACAGTATATTAGAAAATATATACACCATCTGCATACATTCGGAGTTTGTCTTTCCCATGATAGTGGATAATTTTTGTACATATTTGTGTGTCGGTACTTTTAACGGAAAACACCAAATGAAAAAGAAGTGAAAGGTCGAACTGAAGCAAGATTGTATCCTGTCTTTCTGTGGCTACGTCATTCATTGAGTTCATTTTTGCCTATTAATGTTCCCTGAGGGACGAAGTTATCAGTGTCGAAGAAGAGGATTGTTGGCAAGGGTTGAATCATGTTGCAATTTCGTCGAATAACACTTCTTAAAATCCACTCGAACGATAATATAACCTCTACACTTCTATATGTAGTGACTTCTTCTTATTATCACTCATGTGGAGCAACGCCTCTGGTGCTGTCTCCAATTACTTTGACAGAGCAGTTCAGTATAGCAGATTGGTTCGTACCGTCTGGTGTCATAGTGTAGTCGCATTCAGACACTCACTGTCTGACACCGTGCATCTACTTAAAACCGCCTGGATGTCGAGCGGTGACTGACGTTGGACGGTGACACACGTTTCCGGTTGGCTTGTGCTTGATGAGATAGCCTTTGATTACACCAAGTGGTGCTTGCTATAATACTATGATAGGGCGTTACATTTTGGTTCTGTTCTTTATATATTCTTTGTCTTTCTCCTACCTGCACCATCTTTATTATTGCCAGTTGCGGAGTTTAGATTTAAGTGGCCTGCTGTTCTGGACAGCAGGCATTGTGTGTCGCTCATGATTTCATTGTCGTCGTGTAGTTATGAGAAAGTTAAAATTTACGAACTGTCGTCGTGTAGTTATGAGAAAGTTAAAATTTGCGAACATGAGTAGAGAGATAGATAGACAAATAAATAAATCTGGAGGGTTTTCTTTTTTTCCTGTTTTTGTAATTAGAACACCACTTGTCTGCATTAAAACAGTGGGATATGCGGTCTTCTAAATCAGAAATTTTCATGACTTAAGCATAACTACCGTGGGCTACAGGGGCAGGATATGGATGTTGGGAATACGTTTTTAGTACCAGATTTTTAGACTGTAAAATGTCACATCCAAGTTCACTGGGTCCGAACAATCTTGCTTAATCTGGTTTAAGTGCTTGCTATTAAAACAGTATTGGAAAAAGCTACACTGTGTCACTTTAGCGTTGTGGATATCACAGGACATGCTTCTTGAAGGACCATTCATCTCAACCCGAACTGAAATTTGTATTGCGTGTTTCTTGGCACTCGTAATCTTTAGCCTTCCTTCTTCGCAGCCCCATCTCACTATATTTCTCGTCTCCATTCTCCACAACTATTTTAGTCGGTGGCATTCTCTTCTCTTCATACACAACCGGCTGCGCCAGCGTATGTAAGTGAACACTCTTTAAGCTGTGTCATCCGATCGTTACTGTCGGAAGATTAGCCAGCCTACAAATGGCCGTTGACACTGCCTCGACTCAGAAGGATTTGCTTTCTTATTTTAGGCGTTAGATGTTTTAGTATCAGTTTTTATTTACATGACATTCATCGGAAGGACAATAAACTTAACTAGCGATCTGTTAAGTTCTGTGCAGTATAAAATCCTCCACTCTTGAAATTGAGGAAAACTGCATTTCGGCGTGATGCTTGCAATTGAATTCAAATGTGTGATGTGTCCCATCATGCTTTTCAAATCCATTTATACTCCAAGCGGATCTTTGATTTCACTCCGTCCAGCTGCAAAATACAGTAGCCTGTGCACTGCACAATCCTTTGTTGGTTTCCTTCTTTTGCAGTATGGACATGCATGCGACACGGCGATCGTTACATTATTGACCAGCAGGTGATAGCCAGCCTACACCAGTCAGTTCAAAGCTGGCCATGCGCAGTACATTGACCAAACCTGATTTACTCAAGGGCTGTATCTCTCGTCCCCTAGTCACGTCAGCGTTGAATCATTTCTTTATGTCGAGTCTTCAGGAGTTGTTGCCGCTGCGCTGATATTGACTCCCTACTTATCACGACGCTGGTTATTGCCAGTTCCTTTAAGTTTCAACGCCTTGTTTTAGTCTCGGCATCCGCTAGATCTTTGAAGCATGCGCGGTGATGGTTTTCGTGCATGAGATGATCGCAGTGCTACCTGATCAGTTCAGAGAAAATTAGGTTTTGACTTGGACCATAAACACATAAATCTGTTTTCAAATAGTTGCTCAGTAGAGCAGCCTCTGCTGCACGCAACTATATTCCTCGGGTGTGACATTGATAAGTCAGGGACTCGCTTGTCATCACGGATACGAGCTCGTATGATCTTAGTCGAGCAACTAAGCCATCATCCATTTAGACTCAAACCATAACAACGCTAACTGGCGCGGACAGTGTTTGAAATCAGAGCTTTAAGTTTATTTATTTTTGGCATTGGTCACGACTCAAGATCATCATATCAACCTCCTCTGGCTTCCCAGAGTAGCCTGACCTAAGATCCATCGACTTTTCAATCGACTTTTCCTCCCCTTTCCCCTTTCCCGATATTACCTAGGCACAAATACTTCTTCTTAAGCGTTCTCTGGTCATGCTAGCACATTGCTGTGGGCCATGAGCTTGGTGGTCAGTTGCAGGTCTATGAAGTCCCCTGATAGTTTCATCGCATAGTCAGCCGGTAGTGATCAGTGTAGAGGAAGATAAGACAATCACAAAGCTTCTGTCTTCGTGATGCCAGTTGTTTATTATGGAATTGGAGCCTAAAAGATGCAACAGTTTTAAGCTTACAGCGCCATCCCGCTGTTACTCCATTAAGCATTGAATGTTAATTTTTATTTAGTGTTGCATACAAATCTCTGTGTGTGAGTGTGTCCACAACGCATTATGTGGCGTAGCACGCTTCTGATCGGATGCCTTGCGCGGCCACTCACACCCCCCCATTCGATAGGCCAAAATTGCATTGGAGCGCCAGAGATTTAGTTACTCTCTTGCGCCACTGCGATCGGGGCATTGTTCGTTGTTGGCCATCGATTTTCACTCTCTCTTAGCTGGCAAGTCAGTGGTGCAGATAATAATCCGGCATCCTGGCCATGAAGTTTGATTACACGGTAATCTCCGAGTCGTCTCCCTGCATTACAAGGCCAAACTGAACAGATCTTGAACTGAATTATTATCGGCATAAATTACAGCTGACAAAAGACAGCTCTTAGGGCCTAGTTATGCTCACAAAGCCTTTGCTGTTGTACGGCTCAAAGCGTCCTCATGAGGCAAGCTGCCACAGTGCCAGGTTGCAATACAGCGATATTCAGCATCGATATCATCAGAGGACTTTGTGAGGCTGTAAAGTTGCTTGATCTGTTCGATTTCAGGTCTGCGCTGCCTTTGACATAAAGCGCCCTAGTACACAGTATGACGTGAGACCATAAAGGCATGATTATTCGACAGCTGTGCACATTCGAAATCATGATACCCAGCTATTCTTTTTTTTTTTTGAAGGTAGTTTAGGGGTTGTTACTATCACAAACCCAAATGGAAGACCCAGCAAATTGCTGAAGACGACGGACATTCTGACCCTAATACAATGACGTTATATCTAGAAAGCAGGAAGAGAAAACGAAGCGATCCGGCTTCGCTTGTGTGTGTATGNGAGGAGGGAGGGATAAGCCGCTAAGAAAATGGGAGAAAAAATTTACCGATGCTCCTTAGCGAAGTCGTACTGAACGGCGATTCCCTTTTACGTAGATTGGCATTGTGATGATAGTCCAGGATGCTGAGGTCTTTGCTCGCGCCATTTGTTCTTTTGTTCAGCCCACACTTGCACGTGAAGCTTGAACGGCTTGACATAGCCGGCCAGTCCGTTGTTATGGCATGAGAAAGATCTCTGTGGCGACCTGGCGAACGTTGAACCTGTGTTTGCTGTTGGTCCCTCATGAAACGGCCTTAACATCACGAATTGTTATCCATTGGAGGCGAAGTTTTGAGCTCAGATGCCTCGACATTTTCTGCCTCTGCCTTATGAGACAATTCTGTGAGGCAAGATAACAGTGGCAAGTTCGGAAGAAGAAGAAGAAGTATTTCAGATTGCACGTCATGTCGTGCAGACTTCGTAGACTCAGTGAGATTTTCAGAGCATCTGTGGCAGTACTTAAGCTTAAACTAGATCTAAAATTATGTGAAACGATTATTTTGAAACTTCTTTTTAAGTTCACATCAAAACAGAACGTTTTGTTCCCCCTTCGTCTTTTTTGTCACCCTGTACAATGTTTTCTGTGTAGACTTGTGCGAGACTCGAAACACGGTGTGCATTGCTGTTAATCTGGTCTAAGATCCATGTTGTCAGCTACGGTTACACCGAGTGAACTTCCTGAACAGGTTTGAAAATTACTACTTAACTTCTCATTCTGGTTCACTTCACAGACTTCGTCTCTTCGGTGCTTAACGAGCTCTTTATTGATGTCAACGGGTGCAGGTTTCCATGCATACAACTGCTACCATTCATTTTATCATCATTAAGGCACAGTAACACGAACAGACTCAAGGTCGATGATACCTGAAGGCCTCAGACTCGCTATATTTCAGATACATAATACATGTATTCAGTGCGTGAGGAATTTGGTGTCACTTTGGCCTCCCCGTTTTTACTATCAGTAACGAAGAACACGCCTTGAACAGAATGAAGATGGACGATACAGGCGGGACTTCATTTACAACACTTTT
Source organism: Ellobium chinense (assembly GCA_033807755.1). Classification (NCBI taxonomy): domain Eukaryota; kingdom Metazoa; phylum Mollusca; class Gastropoda; order Ellobiida; family Ellobiidae; genus Ellobium; species Ellobium chinense. The sequence goes on along the minus strand of JAWQUT010000048.1, from coordinate 786,630 downwards.
GGATACAACGGAACCTCGCTTACAACGGCATGGTTTTGAAGCCCCGTTTCATTTTCTTTCAACCGTTGGGAAATAAAAGCAAAAGTATTGGTGTGAAAAATGTCATTGCATGATTGCTCCACCCTTTTTTTATGTTAAGTAACGAACCTTGTTTAAACCAGATTTAGCCAGAATGTCAGAAATCCTTTTGTCCTGATGATCTGGTCTCATCCTAGTGTACTGTCTTATGATCCATCAAACTCATTATATGTACACCCACTGCTAAACAATTTCCTGCATGCAGATGAAAGTCTGTGTCAGCCACTCTGTGTCCTTTTTTTTTCGGGGAANGGGGGGGGGGGGGAATGAGAGAAATGAGTTGGCTTCCAGTGACGCGATCTTTTGTCATTCCGTCCTTTGATAACTTGCACATTTACGAGGTGATCTCTTACCGTCGTAAGAATTACACAAGTGCTTCGGTGCTGAATACACCCTTAGTAGCGTATAATAAAGAGTTATGTAATCTGCACCCTTATAGCATTCAACATGCAAGAGTTAATGTAATTCTTACGATGGTAAGAGATCCAATCGTTAATGTGAGAGTTTTCAATTAAATGTAATTTCAGTTTGCAGCAACAGGATTTGGTTGAATTGAGGACAAACGAGGGCGCCGATCTCCATGCTCGCATCCCTTCCCTTTAAACGCCAATACCTGCTTGTGAGTTGTTTCAGACAATGCGAGTCCCTATTGTGTTCGGGATAATATGATAGGACTCGCCGAGGCCACCTGACAGGAGACACCCGCCACACTCAGCCATGCATGAAAGCACATGGGACCCAGCTGCTCATTAGGGCTGTGCCTTGGTCGATATTTTCAAATATCTACTAGCGTAATGCTCATATCGATATTGATACTGCGAGGTGACAGTGATTCTGCCAGATGGCGCTAGCTTTCAAGGTGAAAGACCAGGATTAAGATCAACCGGTAATGCAAACACAGGTTCACTCAGTTGGATGTTGTATTGCACATTCCATGTTTAAGCATTGTTAGAGAGTCCGTTAGAGTCAAGGCCTATGGTAGGTTATGTGTTTAGCATAATTATAAGTAAAAAACTGCCT
>JAWQUT010000048.1:741341-779986 GCA_033807755.1 Ellobium chinense | reverse complement strand
CCCCCCCAAACCTTATTATCATTGTTTGAAAACGCTTTTTTCCAGCCGTTCCCCATAGGCCTACTAAGGCCAGTAGCCTATCTCAACGCGGGGATTATTACGAAATTTCCTAGTGGTACCAAGTTAAGTAGATCTAATAAATGCAGCTATTTCTTTATGAAAAGTCATTCTCAATGTCGTGTGATTTTAAGATTAGGTCAAGATAGGTTTGTTCTTCTAGAACGGCTGTGTTTAAATCGGATATGCTGAAGTATTTCGTTGCGAAAAAAAAACTCATCGTAAATATGTCACTTTTTCACTACGAACCTTATCTCGGAGACATGCAGTTTTAAGGTGAGGTCAAAATAGATTCGTTCTTCTGGTTCGGCCATTTTGATTTCAGATGTGGTGAAGTTATATGTAATAGCGCCTTGGTTGAAGCATTAGTTAAAGGTTGATTGCATTACAACATTTTCTTTTCAAGAAGCGCAATTCAGTTGTTAATGATGATGGGAAATGGACAAAAGATCGAAAGGAAACTTTGTGCAGCTGCGTCCAGCGCTCAGTTGTTGTGATAAAGGCGTGGTAATTTGTCAACATCTCCCGAGCATGGCGCTGTTGTTTCCTGCTCTGTCTGAACACAACACAGGAATTGTCACACTGGGGGAGGTCATTGATTTTCTTCTCGGGCCTTATTGGAAATACTGCTGTAATGATTTAGGAAGACGAAAGGCTGCTGGCGAAGCTGCCCTTTGATCGAAAGGTCCGTGGAAGGGCGGGAGAGGGATGGGTTGAGGGTAGGATGGAGTTGGAATTTATGTTGTCCGTATTGCTTAAGATATGGTCAATCAGACCAGTTTTTGGCGGCTTTTATCTGTTCATGAAAAAGAAGGGTTCTCGTCGTTGTTGCTTTAGAAAATGTGTTGATGATATCAAGCAAGGCTATCCAGTGCCAGTGGTTAAGAGCTAGTATGAAGAGGAAGGGACGGATTTTATCTCAGTTTTGAATATTTCTAATTTTGACATTGTTAACGTGATTCTTCTCCATCTAGTCAAAAAAAGTGGTCGTGTTAAAGGAGGTTGTCCTTACGCCTAAAGAAAATACAGAGGGAAGGACAAGAACAAAGTTGCTAGATGAATTAAATTCTCAGTCTTGTCTTTGGTGGTTGATGGACCTGAATCAGTTTGGAAACACCCATGCCCTATGGAGATTCAGGGTGCATTAAATGGCATGAAATGCTTTCATTGACCAGGGATGACACTCGTCCGGGAATTGTGTGAAATCAGAAAATACTGTCTTTCTTTATGAAAGCATAGGAAACTTCTTTCATTGTCTTTATCCTTCTGTTTGCTTTGGACATTCTCATTCTGTGATTACATATGAAGAATTTTATTGCTTAAGACAGTATTGCAATGAAAATAGTCTGTTGTTCCAACTGAACGCCATGATCTGCATAAAACTGCACAAAGTTCTGAAATTACTGTAAAAAGTTGAGGGACTCTCTGACTGACACAGCAAGCTAACATTATTCACACTGGCAAAGAGAACAATGCAGAACTGACTGGGGGGAGGGGGAGGAAGTTGGTTTTGGTTTTGGTTTTCCAGGGCCGGAGGGAGGAAAAAGGAGGAGGGGGGAAGGGACGGATAGATGGAAGAGATGTCAGTGGCATTGATTATTTTGCAGAGTCATAGACTATAGCTCAGTACCATGCCCCAAGTGACAGACTGATAACGCTGTTCCATCACCACCGGGGTGGTGTTGAAAAGGTTTATGTGGTTTTTCTTTAGTGGGAGGGNNAGGGAGAGAGTCACAGAGAGATTGGGTATTGTACCCTTTATCTTTGACAGCCGGCAACGCTCACTGTACAAAGTCGGGAGATGCCCGGCTCTCCCCAGGCAGAATGTATGCATGGGCTGACAGACCTTATTGCATGCTGTCACCGCCATGTCCTTGGGCTTCCTGCCCCGTGCCGGACTGTAATGGTGCTGTGACGGGATAATGCTAGTGATGCTCATCGCTGGCTTCTCGCATAGTCTGCATTGCCCCTAGTTATGGCCTTTGCCATGGTCAAATCTTGTATGTGTGTCCATCATTTCATTATACTTACGAGGGTTGGTCATGGCTTGAATCTGGATGTTTTCCTCTTCGTTGCCCTAGATGTTTCTTCATTTTCCTTTCTCGCTGTCTGTCCAGATCCTACGTCCGCCTAGTCAGTCTGAGGCTTTGTCACAAACATTAGGGTGTGAAAATATTGGTCACTCCGGCACGTTACGTCACTTTGCTGGGCATTCTTATAATTCTTTCTTTCTCAATGTTAATTGGTCCACGCTGATTCCACTGACTCCTGCACGTCACAATTCGCCTCTGACATTATCTATACAAAAGAAAATAAGTTTTTCACACATCACGACCCGCCTCGTCGTGCCATGTCTGCTGAGGTGGACACAGACACTGAGTCTTTCAATTTGATTGAATTTTCTGTCGTAACTATGATGATATACAAAAATAGGTACTAACAATTATATAATTATTGTATTGAAGGTGTGTTATCAGAAGTTTGTATTATCCAGAATGATCTTTATAAAAAAAAGTAAACAGTTGGAACTGTTGAATGGATGGCGTTAAGCAGAGCTGCACTGTATGCAAATTAACACTTTATTGTTAAGCATAATTTTGCACAGATTCTTTCTGGTATCAGATAATAGGTTTTTTCGTCATGTTATGAACGAAGATGGCTCGGGTCTTGACAAAATAAGCTCTCTTACCTGAGCCTCTGCCTCTCTCTCTCTCTGCTTGTCTTCAAGACCTCATTGCTCCTCGAGAGCTGATAATGATATTATCTTCCATAATGTACTGTATTATCCTCCCGGCTCTTTCCTCTGTTTCCCTCATATTTTTTTCTCTTCCCCAACTGGCTTCCTTCCTTCCTCCCTTTGTTTTTTTTTCTTCCTTTCTTCATTTGAGGTTCAATTTGCCACCCTTCCCCAATTGAGCACGTTTTGGACCACAATTCATCCTTTCGCGGCCACCATTGCTCGTGCTCATTTTTCGTATTAATTGATCTCTTCTGTTCTGCGCTTCTTTCTCTTTGTCTTGGTCTGTGTCCTTAAAGCCCCTCTCTCCTCTTACCAGTACCTCTGTTTGATATTTTCCCCCGTTTTTGTTCGTCTTTCTTCTCTATTTTATTTTCTTTCAAAAATCTCCTTTAAGTCTTTTCACAATTATTCATTTTCACAATTATTCTTTTAAAGGGTTTCGGATAGTCTTCTTCATACACTCACTCACTCACTCACTCACTCACTCACTCACTCACTCACTCACTCACTCACTCACTCACTCACTCACTCACTCGTGTAGATAATGCGAGTGTGCCCTGATCGCCCTTATCGCTCCTTCTTCTCCTCCTTACCCAGTCCAACAGATCCTTTGCTTTTGCCACAATCTTTAACAGTCCCACCCAGGGAGCCCACAACGTGGACCGCAGCCAATGTTGCCCCAAGGCCCACCGGACCAAAGGAAGAGAGGCTTTTAAAATCCTATCCTTTAGTAACTGTAACTCAAGCTAGTTGCAACCGGTCCACAGAGGCGACACCGTTAGGCCTACAGCAGTGATCTCCCCACTATTTTAGCTTGTAAAGTCACAGAGGAGTTGCCTCGGCTGGTTTTCTTTGTAGAGCTATACTAAAGTATCCGAGCACACATCGGTCAATAATGTTATTAACGTTACCAGCTCCGAAGAAAAGAGCCCCCCTGGTTTTAAACTTTGTGATTTTATGACCAGCTTAATCGAACGCTGCATTTATTATCGATAAAATATTGCGCCATGTTATTCAGCCATCTTCAGGCGGCTGCATTGATTGTCTGTGCCCCTCTCCTGTCGTGTGCGGTATCCGTGTTTGTAGTCAATTTTCCTGTGTTCAGCACGGTCGGTAGGCTTTTCATTCACGTCGGTTCATGTGGTGAGCCATCGAAATAAAAAGTTGGAAAGGATGAGAAACGGCTGGAGAGGGGAGAAAAAGGGACATAGAGGGAGTTTGTGCTCCTCAGTAGCCAATAATATTGGTTTACCATAAAGACAGTGTACTGCGCTGTTGCGTTTTAACAGAAGGCACCAGAGGCGATGAAATATTTTCTTACGTGGAAAGGGTGGGGTGAGGGGACTTTTTCACTGTTTTATTAGACTGCTTCGAAAAAAAACCCTGGTCATTTTGTTCCACCTGACAGACTCTGTCGTTCATGTAGAGCAATGTCAACCAAATTATAATATAGTATACAGAGATAGGCCGACAGAAGGCTTACACGACCTCAAAACTTAATGTGCTCGAAAAACACGCACAGTCGCTGTAATGCTATGGTCATGTGTCTCCCTGTTTTCTGTATCAGATTTTGCCCTCGACTTCCATCACTTTACAAATTTGAAATTATGATTTGATGCCCAGGGATGGCCTCTATGCCATTATCCCCATAGTCACATGCATTGGGCAATACGTCACCATAAGTAATGCACTATGTTGCATATTGGCGTGCAGTTTTCCACGTCAGATCCAAAGAGAGCTGCACTATTAATATTTAGGTTCCATTGTATAACGTCATTGGATATGGCATCCCTGCGCTATGGACTATTCCTGACTTCTGGCGGTATCTTTGTACTGCTGACGTTTTCAAACATGATTCGCGCTTACGCAGAAAAAAATATTCGCACTTTTTACATTGTCTAAACGCAGTTTTTGGACAGTCGCGGGTTGGCTTACGCAGAATTATCCTCTTTCCGAAAGCAGTGGCCTGTATTAATTATATCGCCGAACTTGTGAAGACTACTTTGATCATAGGAATGTGTTAGATCCGTTTATTAGTCAATTATAACGAAGCGATAGCATATCCCACTGGCTGTCACAGTCTCTATTTTGTTTGTCCTGCCTGGGCTTTTCCCTTAAAATATGCTGACGCAAACATTAAAAAAACAACCCGTGGTTTTGTGATGTCATTAGGTACGCTCACGTAGAATGAGCAAACTCACTGCGAACCCTGTACAAAGCCTGTGGTCTACCTACAGTCAGAGGTGACATTTGGTATCTCCGCCAATGAGATCAACTGATCGAAGTATTGGGCCGTAAGATATCGCGTGCGTGAACCTTAAGATGGTCATCGATCACGGGCGAGCTCTGCTGATCATTAAATATCGCATATGGGGAGGAGTTGACGTCAGTGATCTTGTCAGCTTTCGTTGTCTTGGAGTTGTTGGGGTCTTCAGTTTCGCCTCTTGTTATTCTTTGTTCAAGCTCTCGCTTTCTTTCTTTCTTTCTTTCTTTCTTTCTTTCTTTCTTTCTTTCTTTCTTTCTTTTTTTCCTTCCTTCATTTTATTCCCGCATCTTTGTCTGGTTCAAAAAAAAAAAAATTACAAGTAGGATTCATTGATGCTACTTAAAATCGTGAAAGAAAAAGAAATAGACGTTGATATGATGATGCAATTTGCCGTCGCAAAAGCGTGAATATAATACGTGTAAGCCATGGCTTCATGGAGTGAAAGCTGTTATGCACCGCAAGTTCGTCATCATGGATTTTGTTGAATTTGATTACAAAAGCGCTGGGAAACTTCACAGACATTCTAGATTATCTAGGTCAGGATTCCTAATCCTACCCATACACACAAGCGCACAAAAAAAAATATTAATATTGTATTCGAACGTCATTGTGGAATTAGCTCTCTCTGTCTTTGACTTTTGAGTCCGATCACTTGACGTCATTGGAGAAGGTAAATCGGCTGTTGAGAAATTATTTTTAGACAAAGTCGAGCTGGACATGACAACAGGGTTTTGAAGAGGAAGAATAGGGATGGGGCTTTAGATCGCTGTCACGGTCATCCGGGCATTACAAGCCACGAATCCCACCAGTCATTGCTTCCGCTTTCTATTGTCGGAGGAATATGATTCGCTGCTATGATCTGCTACATTGGCGTTTATTGACTGACGTTTGTTTTACTGACGGAAGCACGTTTTGATGACGCAGTCACGCTACAGTTTACTTTATAATAAAATAGGTTGCGTAAGTCGGAAGCGAGCTTTGTTGGAGTGACTAATTAAGAACGATTTGTAGGTGGGGCCTCGAGGGTAGGGAGCACTTGCCGTTGTTTCTGATTTTGAGAGGATATCGTCTTACAGATCCTTGCAAAATGGCATCCAATAGTTCAGTAGTTCATCAGAAATGGCCGTAGGCCTTCAGTATCATGGAACAGTGATGTAATCATAATAACCAAATAACAAATGAAAGCTAACATGAAACAATATTTGTGACAGCTGAACATATATGGACATCACATCAAAGCATGATATGAACCTTTGTATGAATCTAGACTTTATCTTACATTAGTCTATGTTGTTTCTTTATTTTGTTTGTGTAAGAGGTCTTCACGTATTCTAAACGCTCTTTTTGAAAATAAAGCAACGCTCTGTATTACTGTTTCACTTCCATCATTCAGGAGAGAGATAAATTTGTGGGTATTTGCATTATTGATAAAAGATAAAATTCTTTGGCAGGTATTCAGTACGTATTTATTTATATATACTGGGCATATTATGAGAAAATGATATTCGTTTTTGATAGCATCAGAAGAGAAACTGCATAATCGTTTTTCTCTTAAAATGGCTTCCAGTATACCTTGTAGCTGCGTCAATCAGAACTCGAAGCCTGGAATCCCTGGATGCTTAGAGCGACCACAGAGATGGCAGGATCCGATTTTTGTAATGTGTAATCAGCCTCCCTGAATTAGTTCGTTGCTGAAGTTTCGGCGACTCAGGGACTCATGAAAACGCTTCCTCTTTGATAGATATAACGATGAACTGAAAAAGATAGCCAATTTAATTATTTGCATAATGACCACATACGTTTTAGCATTTGTTTGCTATATGAGTGTGTGTGTGTGTGTGTGTGTGTGTGTGTGTGTGTGTGTGTGTGTGAGAGAGAGAGAGAGAGAGACTCAGAGAGAAAGAGAGAGAGAGAGACAGAAAGAGAGAGAGAGAGAGAAAGTATTGCTTTGTAATTTGTAACATGTAACATGATCATCGTTGACCTTTGATGCATGTTCGTCCGTTATGTCATTTGTAATAGATCTTGTATCGTCCAGAGACCGTTTTGAGCGGTCTGGACCTTGTCAATAAACTGTGTTGCCTTAAACTTTTGAATTAATCTTTGACGTGGACTTACATCCCCTGATCATTTTCCTGTCTGGTTCAAGACCCTTGTGATTGTAACAGGAAAGCGAGTACTTCCGCAAAAGAAATGCCTGTTCTCGCCTTGCCCCACCACCCCCTCATCACCACTGCTGAGTGTTTTCACCTATTCACATGCGCCTACGTTCCGAAAGTCTCCGCCTGCTACCAGACATAATGCTGTGCGTCGAGGCCTTGAGTATTATCACTAGCCAATAGCCCACAGTTTTGAGCACCGGACCCTAAGGCAAAGGGCCTAATCTCCATGGGCGAGATAATGTGTGGGAACTGATCGATGGGCGACCCGGAATGGAGGGGAGGGGAATGGGGGGGTTGACCCGAGAGCATGATGACTATGAATGATGACAGGAAGAAGAGAGCTTTGGATTTCTTTTTCGTTCTCAATTAAAAGAATAAAGCTCTCTCTCTCCCTTTGTCTCTGCCACTTCCTCTTGGTCTTAGTTTCACTCCTGTTTTTTTTTTTTCTTATTTGGTCATGAAAGGATGCCAAGCAATTTGACTCCCAACTACAAAATTGAGGGAGGGAGGGAAGGAAGGACGGAAAGAAAGAAAGAAGGATGTTTAAATTTCATCATGATCGACCCCAAATACAACATGTTAATTTAGATGTGCATATTATTTTCCTCTTGTCTCTTGTTGGAAAACGTCCCAGTTTCGAGTCTAATTAGCAACAGGTTTTTGCGGACTTTGCGGTGTTTGAAGGGCACCCCTCTGTCAGTGGTCCAGTGAGGATTTAAGCTTGCCTCTCATATAGCCATTCCTGTGCTGAAAGGGGACGTTGAACCCATCATAAAAAAAAAAAAAACCTGGTTCAGATGGAAGCTCAAACTCTGCTGCTACAGAGGGCCCAGGCACCATCAGTTGAGGGCTAGAACAAATTGATACCAGGACAGTGACTAAGTTTTTGGGATTAAATCATGGGGAGGAGGGAATATTGTGAGATGGTAATAAATAATTTATATATTTGTTTATTATGTTGAACATGGTACTATAGATAGGCATTAACTTAACAATGCAAACTAAGTAGATCTCCTGTTCCCTCTTCTTCTCCTTGGAAAAAAACCAGCAACAAAACTGAGTACCTACTTATGTTCTCATTAATGAGATTGCAGGCAACTGAATTGTCTGACCAATGATCAACCCATCCTGCCTTTTTGGTTCTGAAATTTCAACAACACTTTAAAATCTCCTTTCCCAATGTGCTTACCTGCCGGGACATGCAGGTGGGATAAGCAAAGCTTCCAGGTGACATGTTCTATTCTGACTGAAGTGGAATCTCAATAATATCCACCTCAGTAGCAAAGTAACCTCATTATTAAGTATGAATCCACATGCACAGATTCATGTTTATTATATCATTTGAACCCTATGCATGTAGACATCATTTTTATCAAATTTTAATGATATATTCCAACTTAATTTAAGTTCATTATGACATGACAGTGTCATTTTGCTTTTATCTGCAGGATTTCACCTCAGTGGGACTGTGACAGAGCCCAGCAACCCCTTACTTACGCAGCCTGAAAAAGTCTACAAGGTCTCCATTAGTTTTGACAGGTAATATACATGTAAATCCACATAATATTTGATCCATGGATGCCACTTTCTGGACATTTGCTGCATTTGTGAGTTGTGACTCATATGAAATTTGAATTTTCTGAATTCGCAAACTTCTAAACATGCTCAAACTACCTTGAATGTATTTTGATGAGGTGGATATGGTTGACATACTAGGAGATGAAATGGATGCAATAATAGTTGGATCTCTTTCAACAATTCCAATGTCTCGTGACCAGACGTTTATGTTGGTGTTCCCATTAAAATCACTTTTTTGCTTCATCATGATCTACATATCTCCTGACAGAATCTATCTGCGAAATTCAGAATGCCTTTAATAGAGTAATAGGAATCAGACAATAAATTCATTGTAGCAAAGATTCATATGAAATCATAACTACTTGGCTTTCATAGAGAACAGTTTTGGCAAAGATTAGCTCTTTGGTAAGCTGTTGGTCAAAATGTAACTACTTTTCTGCAGACATGTAATATTTTTGGTGTGTATAAGCAGTAAAAAGTTATGTCGAGAAATGTCAAAAGAGGTTTATCAGACATTTTATCCACATGTCTCTGGCTTGCGGTTTTACTTATCTATATCTACCAGTGAATATTAGCAATCATCTTGGACATAGGATGACTAAAATAAGATTGTCTGCCGCATGGAGATCTTTGCATTATTACTGTGGTGCAGTAGCAATGTAATGGGCCAGCATACACTCTCACTCAGTGAATGGGATACTACTGGATGACTACATTAACGAGTTTACCCATTTAAGGTGTTTGAAGGCTTCACACTGCATAGCGTCATCAAAAAATGGAAATCAGAATTTTATCCTTATCCATGAAAAGGGCAAAATGGGGAAAGTGGCACAAACTTATCCATACATTATAAATGGAATCTTGCATCTTCGATGAGCAGACACTAATTGAATTTCATGCAGGCTGATGATTTCAAACGAAGTTTATGTCCAGCAGTTATGGAGTTTATTGTGTTCAAATATAATGTGCCATGCCTTTGGTCTATTCTGTTTATCAACGTATCAGTGTTATTTTAAAACTAGTTTAAATATTGATGTGGTAAAGAAACTAGAGATCCCACATCATTCCATATTTTTCAAATTCTTCCTTTTCAGCAGCTTTCTGTTTTCTTGGGTCTCCAGGTAATCTTCAATTGCCAAGAGACATAGCTTTGTTTACTTCCCCTTAGGGTGTAGATTTCCATTGACTTTTTGAGAAAGCAGCACTGATTTTATTTATGGTAATCTATTCTCAGATGCAAAATTACCTCGGTGCAATGTGGATGTGGCAACAAAGATATATTTTGGTGCCAGCATGTGGTGGCCTTGTCCCTCTACCGGATACGCAAAGCCAAAATTGTTCAGCTGCGGGTGCCCATCTCAGGTAACCAGTGTTTTTGAAATTTCACTGTTCAGGCTATTGCTTCAAGCATGTAGCACATGGCAGATCAACTTCAATACAACTGAAAAAATTCATTTTTTGACCACGTTTTTTAGGATATGTCTACAGAAGAATGTGTTATCGGCAGATGCTTTATGCATAAGGAAAACACCATTGGGACTTTTGGACGAGGGTTCGCAAAGCAGAGGATTATTTTAAGTAGTGGTTTTGTTAACAGATTTTGACTGTTTCATTATTTTTATTATAATGTCTTTATAGGTACTATCATCTCCTGTTTTATTGATATATATTTATTTTCATGACATTTGATTTGTAAAATGGAATATTTTCCCCAGAAACATTGCTGCAAATGTCACGGGAGCAGCTGCAGAAATTTGCCCAATACCTCATCACAGAGCATCACTCAGATGTTTTACCCACTGCTCAAAGAATAGCTGACCAGATCTTACAAGCTGAGTCAGAAATCAATTTGCTTCCAGGTGGGTACCTTTCTCAGTTGGCGTTTCGACTGTTTTACAGGAATAAGAACACATGCGCCAGAATCACCATTTCATAGAAGACATTAAAAACTCTGAAATTGTGCTGTACTTTATTAATAATTCACCGGCAAATATGGTCGGCGTATCAGAAACTAATAAAGCTGTGGGATCATAACTCAGATGAAAAAGTAGAGTGTAGTGCTGTATACAAAAGTACCAAAAGATAAATTTGATCTATTTTGGCATGTACGTTTTCACTTAAATGGCCGATTTGTAAATATGAATTTACTGTTATTATTATTATTGTATTAATGTTCCTCTAGTTATGGAGTTGCCAAGACTTTCAAAAGAAATGCATATATCATTATTAAGGTTTACATAAAGCTGGTCAGTCACAAGTGCTGTATTTGTAAACAGGTTTCCACTGTAAAATTATTATTGTAGTGTCGCCATCATGTCCTGTTTTGAAGATTCAGACAAGAAGAAAGCTAAGCGATATGGAAGGAGTTTTGAAACTATTAAATGCAGTGGAGTATTTCAGAAACAGAAAGCATTTTTGGCCTAGGAATGGAACCGGCTCCAGTTGAAACAGAACTGGATTTTTGTGTTTCATTGCTGGAACTTCTTTTATTTAACAAAAGCACTTTTTTCAAGAACTCAAGACTTGTCAGGTTTTCACCCTTATGATGGTTGTTGCAATGTAGGTTGCAGGCAGTTTTGACTAGAAGAGAATGGTTGTCTCATTTTCAGGAATCAGTCACTTTGAAAATTTGGCATTATTTCAAAGCTATCTTACAGTCTCTACCACTAAAAGAGCAGTCTAGTCTTGGTATGTGGCAACTGAATTGAGGTTATAGCAAATGTAGATCAAGAAATGTAGAATTGAAACATCAGCCAGCACAAGATAAATGGGAAGAGAATGTCAGATTTATAGATTGACTCATATGGCTTTGTCAGCTGAAAGTGTGCACAGGGTGCTAATTAGTGCTGCATCTGTGTGACTGAAGCACGATGTAGCACTAATACCCGCCAGAATTCTTGCTGGCATGTTACCGTACGGGCTGAGTCTGATATTTATTTTATTTATGGTCAGTGCATCCCTTTATATTCTTCATTAAATAAACAGTCGTTTATGGCTTTGTGAAAGTTCCCTATTTCTTTTCTTGCAATAGAGAGGTCAAGAGAGGTAAAAAAAAAAAAATTCATCTCAGTGATAATTCATGCAATACTTCAACTATCCCCAGGTGCCCCTGATCCTACAGCAGGAGCATCCGTAGATGATGACAACTCATGGCATTTAGACGAGGACCAGGTGAGGGAACAGGTGCGGACATTTCTTTCTCAGGGCGGCTACTCAGGCTCGTCCACTCAGCTGCACTCTATGTTTGCAAAGGTGAGTGATTTTGAAATAGGAAGAGGGAAGCCATAATGCTGTGAGAAAATAATATCAGAATATGGCCAGATGGGTTCTAGGGAAAATATTTTTACACTAAAAAATTCTCCAGAGTATTGACATGAAGATCTGTTGTTTTTCTCCCTTTTTTTTTTTTTGTTGCCTTCAGTAAGTAAGTGGATTTTTGGTTTTAGCATTAATTACATTAAGCAGATCTTTTACTAATTACTATATTAATATTCTTTAAGGGCTGTCCATGAATAACTGCCTGTTTGCTTTAGAGAGAACAATAATTGCTTCACATTTTGTTGAAGGGAAAATAATACCATTCATACATCCAGACAAAGTATATTAAAGACTTAAAAAGTAGATAACATGATCAGCTGATGCTTTTCACAAAGTTATTCATTTTTTACAAATGAACCTTCTTACCTTCTTGAACAGGTGCGAGAAATGTTGAGAGCGAAAGATTCCAATGGTGCCCGCATGCTGACATTGATGACAGAACAGTTCTTAGCTGACCCTAGACTGTCAGTATGGAGAGATCAGGGAACACCAGTCACAGAAAAATGTAGCCAGTTTTGGGATGAGCTTGGTAAGTATTCAAGTTTCTTCTTTGTTCTTCCTGCCAGTATCTAACAGATCAGCTGACCATAGGCCTCTATGAAAGATGAGGTGCAGCTGAGGTCGTTTGCTGAATCTGCAGAGCTTTGGGAATATTTGTTCTGCACATGGAGGGGCATGTTCACAGGGTCAGACATCTGGATAAACTGCTTGTGGATATTGTGTATATATATAGATGGGGTTTGAATCGGTTGTGACCTGAAGCAGTTTAAAGATAATACTTTTAAGAACTGTCTCATACGATAAACCATAATGATCTTCATACTAGTTCACATCATTGTGTTGGGAAAATTATGTTGGGAATATAAGAGAAAATGGCTGGTCTGTCATGGCTGATGTCTCAAAATATAGAGTTTTTTACTTTAAAGTTCAGATCTCTTATGGAGAACTGTAGCAGATGTGCATATGGAATTTCCTGGTAGCAGAGGTGCACGTGTGCATATGGAATTTCCTGGTGTTACAATTAAAGTGTAAATGATGGTTAGATAATCGATAAGACTAAAGACCTTAATCATCATGTGCAGTATGATCGAACTACCAGGAAATGCATTATATATGCACAAACTCTGACATAACTCTGAAAGAGGTCCAAATTTGAGAATTAAAACTTCCTGATAAAAAGATCTAATTAAAATCAGAGCCAAATTTAAAAGCAGAGCCAAAGAAACAAGAAATGTCATTATGTAGTTCTAACTATGACTGAGGTTGAATCAAACTTACAGTAGTATTATGGCTTGAGAAATTAGTATAGTAGAAATGATCAGTTATATATAACAGTGGGTAGAAATTTTATGTGAAGCACACAGCAGCACTCAGGAAATGACGGCTCTTTGCATCTCATTGATATTTCATTGCTGTATTATGTCATTACATCTCTGGGCATGATTGAAAATTATGAGATGAATGTTGTGTGGGAATTATTCATGAGTGTTATGTGTGATTTGTATTTCAGGTGCGCTGTGGGTGTGTGTTGTTCTGAACCCCCACAGTACACACCAGGAGCGAGCACAGTGGCAAAAGCTGTTAAAGCAGTGGGTGATCACTCCTGTGTGTCCTCTGGAAGATGCTGAGGCTAATCTACTGGGTGACATTAGCAACAGTGGCTCTTTACGATTGCGAGGTGCGTGGATGTTTGCTGAGCAATCTTTATAATCACGTATAGAATGTGTGTACTTAGGAAAATCAGATCCTAGAAAATCAGTATAGATTTATCGTTCTCCTGACAATATCGGAGTCTTTAATTTTTCTCAGGATACTTGTCAAAATTAAGTCTCAGTTGTGCTGACTTTAAAACATCAATCTTGAAAAGTGTCCCAGTTTATGATTTGGACAGATGAAGAGTGATTAAGAAGTGAGCAAAAAAATGCAGTTGTGTTTGTCACTTGTTGCATGTAGGTAACTTATTAAATATGTTTTGCATCTGATTTACACCTTTGTGCAGGCCTGAATTTTACGAGATTCTGGTGAGTGTATAATGTTCTGATACCAGCGGTTACTTAGGGATTTGAACATTTGTGTCAGATATTAACTGATGTGATGTGTTGCAGATGAAAGTTGTCAGTGAGTTGAGAGAATGAAGCAGAATTTAACTTGATTCAGCAGATTTTGTTTATTCTTCCAGAATTATCCAGCTCTTCCAATCAAGGCAACCACAGGACTGTCTTGCACAATGCTTTGGAAGCCAGTGATCTCACATGGAGTGACAGCCACCTGCAGAAAATTATGGCTTCAGACATGTATTGGAGTGCTGATCAAGCTGCAAGTGACGGATTTGATAGGCATGGGCTGCCACTCTGGAAAGGTGAGCAGAAATTCTGCAAAAAAGGGAATTGTCCTATAAGTGAGTGTCACATAGTTCCAGTTTTCTTTTATATGCGTGATTGCTAAAAATTGGAACATTTTGTTGTGTAGTTCTGATGCAGTTTTTCTTAGATCTGACATGGAAGATTACATGCCAAAATGCAAAATGGTGCATTAATTCTGGTTCTAGTCAAACTACAAATGAAAATTGGAACTGGGGGACTAGATTGACAATCATTAAATCTTTTCCTACAAAAGCTACTTGAAATCATTTGCTAAAGGTCCAGCTCATGTTTCCTGAAGTGCTCTATGCCATAGTCAACTGCAGGCTAAAATCTGGACACAGCTGCAGTTGAGTTAGGAATTAAATGAACATTATGCTCTAGTCATTGCACTTTTTTTTAGCTAAAGATACACCTTGCTTATAATTATCATTTCTTAGTTACTAGGGTTCAAAGCTGAAATAATGTAGTGGTGATGGAACACGGGCTGTATCACCTGAGATGTAAAATAAACATGTCCAGTAGTTTCTGCATCTGGTTTGACCCAGAATAAAGGTGAAACTGATGCACAGCCAAGCAGTGTGTGCAAAGGTTTTTAGAGTTTTCTCCCCTTGACTTTGACAGGGGGCAGCCTGTCGTGATTAAAAATTTACGCAGGAAAGGTTTCATGAAAATTTCATGATACTTAGTATATGTGTTTTGTTGAATCTAAACAATGACATAAAAACCTGCAAGTTTCTGTTGAAAGGGAGCATTTTACATAATCATGCTATCGTAAGATAAAACATCTCGTATTACTTGGTCACAGAGAAGTGGAGTTTGTTGATAGGTGATCATGATGAAAATAAGACTGTCATTTTTACAACAGAAATATCTTTTATTTGTGAAATTCTGTGTTCTGTCAAAAGCTTGCTGTGAGATGTGAAAAGGTGGATTAATGCAACAATTTGTACTTGCAAACAGAGGATATATATATCATTATGCAGAAGTAAGGGATATATCCTAAGTACCATTTTAGTTTTTCTGACCACTGCCTTTCATTACAATTCATTTACAGAGTATGTCCCAACTGCCTGTGCTAGAGTAGATGCCCTCAGGTCACATGGTTACACAAAAGAAGCTTTGCGACTGGCTGTTGCTATTGTAAGATCTATGAAAGCTGCAATGGTGGCTAATAGTGACAACTGGGTGTTTGGAAGAGGAGGCACAAGTAAGTACATCAGCATTTCTGAATCTGTATCTTTCCTTCAAAACAGGGCAGGGAATGATACAGAGGTTAATGATCCCCTTGGGGTGTGTGAGGGGTTACCATGTGAAGAAGATAAATAAAATTACCACAGGACAGAGTTTGAGAAGAACTGGCAGGGAAATCTGTATTTGGATCTTGTCTTGTTGAAGACCGGTCAGTTTTCACTTGACATGGAATTATCATACTAAAATTATGCAGTTTCAAAAAACAGTTTACAACATAAAAGTATGAGAAAGTTAGATTGGTCTAATGGATATGCATCTTATAACACAGTAGTACTGAGTCAGGT
Source organism: Ellobium chinense (assembly GCA_033807755.1). Lineage (NCBI taxonomy): Eukaryota > Metazoa > Mollusca > Gastropoda > Ellobiida > Ellobiidae > Ellobium > Ellobium chinense. The sequence goes on along the minus strand of JAWQUT010000048.1, from coordinate 763,967 downwards.
GCAAGGAAGATGATGTTGTAGCACACTGCTAGTCCTTGGCTGGTGCATAGTTGAGGGCATATTATATACATGTCTTCAGTCTCCTTTGAGAGGGCAGTTAAAGAAACGTATATTTCATATTTGGGTTATTTTAGAGTGCACAGGTCATAAAAGGTGTTGGAGCCCTGAGTAGAGGGCTGAATAGGGAAAAATTCAGGGGCGTGGAAGGGCCAGCCAGACTCCATATCAGCATCAGTATGGAGGAAACCTCTTATGCTTCTGTTAAATTAATGAATGGAACAGATGAAGATGTTTGATATAACATAAAATAATATCTTAATTCTCGTAACACTAAGCCTTGAGCATGGCAAGAGGGCTGGGCGGCATCACAGCATTATGCCATGTTTGTACATTGCTGGGTTACTGTCAGACTGAGTGCCTTAATACTCAATGGTCTAGTCTGTCGCTCACTGCTCTGGGTTCGGCAGGGTGTAGTGAGTGAAGTTGGCCTTCTCACAATGTGTAGATGGGGCTAAATCTGGCTTTCACACTAGAAGGGTTAATTACTTTAAGCAGTGACTGTAGTGATGCCTACATTCTTTCAAAACAACACAACTTCTTGCTTGTTCCCCACTTCTGATTCGTTCATAATGTTAATGATCGAAAATTTGTTGATATGACACCAAATCTTGGTTCTTTCAGAAGCGAGCAACTCCTGTACATGCTCAGTGCATACCTGTGGGCGGCGTCACACACCTTACAATGCAGTGGGTTGGATTGGCCACCCCCTTGACCCCATTGGAATCTTATTTGACACATTATGTGAAGCATGTGTAGTAGCAGAAGATGTGTCGCAAGGTATTGGATTGTTATATCTTTTACTTTAATACTGTGATTTGTTCAAACATACTTTGAAATTGTGACACCCTCATGACCATCATTCTTCCTTCCTTTTCCATATTGTTTTATACCCAGTATCCTGTCCTATCCTTTTTTTCTGTTCATCTTTTTAAAGGCTTTTTATCAGTGATAATATTGGCATCATTGGTATTTGTTTAGAAAAAGAGTGATACACAAGATGTAAACAGTCTTGTCGAAGGACTATCTTTGAAAGATGCTGTCAAGAATGTAAAATATATAATTATTTGACACCTGCACGATATTTCCATATTTAGAATAGGTAGTATTAATTCATTCATGGAACCCCTGAACTAAAATCTTTGCGGCAAGGATAATAAAGAATGAACTGATCATGGAAACATGAGATACTGTAAAAAACAATTTTTATTCCCTGATTTTTCTTCCTTAAATGTGGTTAGGTGGAAGTCCAGAGACAGATAGACCATAATTCCTTTACAGAGTTGTGCATGTTACAATGGAATTATGAAATGTGCATATTTCAGACATTTTGTGCAAAAATGAAACAGTGGTTTCATCATTCAGGCTGTCTCTTTAATTTAGGCAAAAACCATTATGTGACAGCTTCTACAAGAATAACAGTAACATGAAATGTAACATATCAGCAAGACTATTTTTTTGTGTATCGATGAGGAGTCTTAGTTGGGATGTTAGTGTGAAGACTTCATAATGTTTTTTTGAAAACAAAGCGGTGATTTTGTTTATATGGCATTGCTTTTGCAGAGTTTCATAGTCGACACCTCAGCAGTGACAACAGCAATGATAGTCGACGTCGGTACCAACATGTTAACATACCTGGAGCTGCTGAGCACAATCAAACCTACCTCACCCTGGCCTATGAAGTGGCATTAATAGGTAGGAATGATCTTTTTTCCTTTGTCCATGTCTCTTTTGAAAGGGACGAACTGTCTGAAATTTGTCCTGTTATAACTGTCTGTCTTGTAAAAGGTTTAGTATTCTTTTGTATGATTGCATTTAGACTTTCTTCTTTATAAGAATACTTATAGGGGAAATTCTATATAGGGGAAATCCTAAAAGGCCTGACTTTTAGTCACATTTGTTGGAAATTGATCAGAACTTTTGTAGAGGAAGTACATATTTATTCCAAAACAAACGAGTCAGGTTGCATATGAGTTTAAATATTAAAGTTTCCACATAAAGATATAGTTTGTCATTAGCATGATAGCCAAAACACAACATAGTTCAGTTTTAGTTTTTGAGAGAACAAAACCATTTATCATGTAAACAGGGTCTATTTCCAGTGACATAAAGGTGTGGAACAATTTTTTTGCTTTGTCACACATTACATAAATTTGACCTTCTACCTGCTTACAAATACTATGACTGAAAGCCTTGGAAATCTCAAAAGCGAATGAATATGTGATATCTTTCATTGTGATGTCTTTTTTGTGACGTCTTTTGTTTTGTTGTTATATTCACTGCTGTAGAGTTTCCCAAGATCTAGATTTTAAAACAAAAATTGTTTCAGTCTATCTTTCTTATTGCTTCTCAGCGTTCTCTTCATGTTTAAATTCAGTTAAATATTTCAATTAAAAGTACTTCAAATGTTTCAGTATTTCTGTGGTCTAAAGTTTTATCGATGATCTACTTTGTGTCGCATAACTGTGTGGTTCATTCAGTTTAGTTGAGTTTGATGTGTCTCAAACAAGAGATGGCCACTTCAGGATCTGTGTCACAATTAAAAGTTCATTTTTTTATTAGTTAGAGTTAATATGATTAAAAAGGATCTGAAACTTGTGTTTGTTTGATGTCAGATTTATGAAATGAGTTATACATTTATTGTATTTGCTCAATACGATAAATGTATATCTCATTTCATAAATTTGATAATAAACAAACACTCATTATAGATCCTCTATTTGCATCATGGCCCTTTACATAATGCGTAGCTCCTTATAAGTAAGCAGAGGATTTTCTCCTGGTACATGATTTGAAATGTTCCTTGAGATGAGTGAAAGGATTTTGTTTGTTTTGAAGATTATATGTGTTTGTGAGTTGGCAAGGTGGAAAGAGTACCTTGATTTTGACTTGGCTGTCTGTTACAGGCTTTTTTGTTTCATCTTTGAACATGTTCCATAAACTGAAGCCACCTATTCCCCCTTTCAGGTCTGGGCCAACAACGTATTATGCCAACAGGCATCCACTCTCAGGAAAAAGCTTGCAAACAAGAGGAGAGACTGCTGACCAAACTTAACACCATAGAATTAGACTCCTCACTTCTCCGTGTGCTACAGTTGCAGACTCTTTTACTGCTGGAGGGTGAGTGTATGTTTTGATGCTGTTTTCCCATTATTTTTGTCATTCCAGTACAAAGGGTAGACTGTAAAGTATAAGTATGCATCTTATTTGTAACTGCTTACTTCCATGGTGTTGCTTTACAGCTGAGTTTTAACTCATGTGAAATGGCAAAGCATATGGCTGAGATTTACATAGGACTTTTGGTTCCATGATTTGACATGTTGTGTACTCCATTCACCCTCCTGCTGATGTGAATTTTGTTAAATCAGATGTTTCCTGCCTAATCGGGAAATGTGAGCACCATCCAAGCATGTATTTGACATAGATTTACATTAGTTTTCTAGGAATGTGTGTGGAGATTGTTGTTCAAGAAATGACCATGTGAGATGCTTAGTGAAAATGCACAATTTGTAAATTTTCTGTTGAAAATATTGTATAATTTGTATATTGTCATGTTTATTGTGTTATCATTAATTGTGCTTTTATAAGGAAGATCACATTTACCATATCTTTGCTTTTTTTCTTTCCATATAGGAGGGGCTTGGAGCGGTTTAGGCATAGGAATTCACCCAGAGAGCTACCCAATGCACATGTTTGCACATTTCCTCTTCCTCAAGCTTATCAGTCGAGATGAAGATCTGGCCTACCAAGTGGGCTTGAGAGCAATGAGGTAAGGATTAGAGTATGTAACACTGTTACAGGCGGATAAAAGACCACGCGGAAGTTGTATTACATGCTTTTGCCAATATGATGTAAAACTTCCAAATTGTTAATTCTTTGTTGGTACCCATTTTCTAAAGCAGAAAAAACTGGACGCTTCCTTGAACTTAAATCAAAAGGGCTTGAAGGACCTAGTCATTTTTTAATCAGTCATCAGAGTAACCTGTGTGTTTGATCTTGAAATTACAGGCTTCCTATTTTGGAGAATCTTGATGACACCAGCTTGGAGGACAGTGTCAACAATGCCAATATGCTTACCCGCTTCCCCCGTTGGTTTATCATGTCACATGTTGAGTCACAGCAATGTCTTCTTGCCTCTACAATGCTGGAAGCAGCTAAAAGTAAGTTAGATATGTAGTGGACAAGTATTAGACTTGAATGATATGAAGTATATTTATAACATTGTCCATTGTCCTAGGAAAAATATATTTCTTGGAAATCAGTATTTCATTTGACCTGCGAAAGTGGAGTTTTTGAAGTTGTAGTTTAGCTGAGAGTTTAGATTTCATATTAGATGTGACAAAGTACTCAAGTTATGATTTAGTATAAGCTGCTGTGCATATATTGGTTTCTGATAATTGTAGATCAGATCTTTGCTCAAAATTACTCTGATGTTCTCAAATGGAAGTATTGTCATTGATATGGAAACTTTCACTGGAATGTTCTTGTCTTGGAATGCTTCATTATTCTTTTGTCTAGCACAGAATTTTCGTCTGTAAAGTTCCATGAGAAAAATTTTCAAGCTCCATGAGGATTTTTTTTTTTAAAAGGTTTTCTTGAAACTCTTGGCAATAAAATAATTCTTCAATTGCCAACAAATTCGTGGAAAATAGGGTTTTGTGAAGTGCTTGCACGAAAGAACTTTATGCAAAATTTCTCTTAATAGTAGGGAGTATTTTTTGTTTTGTTCAAAAGAAATGTTCCTACACTGCTCAGACTGATTGTTGAATATTATATTGATACAGATGATGTTCATCGCCTGCAGTCAGTGCTGGACTGTGCCCAGCTTCACATCCACAGCTCTTCCCAGTTATTCCGTCTTGCCCAGGATACTTTCAAAATTGCTACACCCCCTGATGGCCCCAAGTACATTCCTGCACTCAAAGCTGCCTTTGAACTTGGCCTACAGGTAGGATTATTACATAGGCAATAGGAGCCAATCATTTGGAGAAAGTTATGTCTGTGGGCTCATTCTCACAAAATTTTCAAGTGAGTGTATCACATTTGAAAAGTAATTTGCCAACATAAAATAAGATAAGATAAGATACGTTTATTCATCCACATGTAGTACGTGCAGTCTCATAGAAAACAAGAATTTGTATTCCAAGATATCTTTCTTCATGAAATCATTGTGAAAAATAAATTGATGTTGAAATCTGAATTCCCTCAACAGTATTATAAAATATAAAAGGATTGGTTAAGAGCACTTAGCTCTTCATCATTTCCCTTTATTTCAAAACCATTCAGAGACCATTTATTGTGCTGATGTACACTTGTTCTGTCATCTAACTGTTATAAATAAGGGTGCAAGCCTTTCAAAATTTTGATTTCTTTGTCTCCTGTGTCACTAGCAGCATGTTAAAACTCTGTAGAAATGATCTTGATGAGGATCTAATGTTCATGAATTTTGTGAGTTGAATTTGATTCTTGAAAATTACTTCCATGAAAGTTCCATTCAAAATTTTTGAAGGGGCTTACTATTGGGGAAGAATTTGTATAAGGGCGGTAACCCTCAAGGGGACTGCAAATGTAATTATTTCAAGTTAATACCCCTCGGTATTTCGATATTATCAAGTACTGTATGTGTTTCTATCAGAATAAATCAGGGTTGGTCTAATATTTATGTATTGACAGACCTGTAACATCACTTCATATTACCCTTGACTTGTGCTCGTACACATCAGAAAACCATCATGTGGGATTTGCGAAAATTAGGTCCTTGCTAAATGCCACTCCTTACTTCTCAAGAAAATTAGATCCTTGCCAAAAACATCATTTTTACAGGAGCAGTGTGTTACATAAAGCCATAAACTTTACTGTTTCAATCAGGTGATGAGAATGACCTTGATGACACTGAATTGGAGGCGTCGTGAGATGGTGCGGTGGATTGTCACATGTGCAACAGAAGTGGGGGTGGATGCCCTTCTGTCGATAATGCGGTCTTGGTATCAGTACTTTGCCCCAGTAGAAGCTTCCAGTAAGTTGTGTCCTTCAACTATTGAATTGTTATAGCATCCTCTAAGATGGATTATGCATACTAGATAATACACACTGGGTTTTAGTGAAGGCCATACAGTTGCACAAAGTTCAGCAGGCAAAGGGTTTCAGAACCAATTTAGCAGTTTGATTTTCCACTCTCTTATATATTAAATCTAGTGCAGTAGTGCTGTCTTGAGCAGTCATTATACATGTGGACATACATAGAAGACAAAATTAGCCTGAATGGCGGGTTAATGAACCAAAACAGCACAACGGCAAACATTCATTCACATTATTATTCATGCTTATAACATGTTTATTTAATGAGCTGCTTTTTTGTGTCCAGTCAGTACTTATTGCAAACAAATATATACACACAAATTATCTGTGTTGGAATGAACAGTGTTTGAAACCAGCTTATAATCTCAGAGTTATAAATTTTGATGGAAAGTCTCATCTCATTTCACATTCTTTTTATGTATTTATAAATGCATCAGTATACCTCAGTGCTAGAAAAATATCAACCAGTTTGTGGAAGAGCTTACATACATGCTGCATCTCTTTCACTTTCTATTCTAGGCACAGTTGCAACGACAGTGATGTCCCCTGCCACTATGATGCAGCTGAGTGCATCCTATTCCCAGCAAGAGGAACTGGCCCAGTGTGCCAGGACATTAGCATTACAGTGTGCCAAGCGGGACCCACAGAATTGTGCGTTGTTTGCACTCAATTTATGTGAAAAAGACAGCATGGCATTTGAGACTGCTTACCAGATTGTTGTGGAGGCTGCAAGTCACATCATTAACTCCAGTCAGCTGTTCACTATAGCTCGTTACATGGAGCATAGAGGCCACCCATCACAAGCCTTCCGTCTTGCTCTCTTGGCCATGAAAGGCTTGCACATAGCATATAATCAAGATACCCACCCAGCAATATCTGACATTCATTGGGCCTGTGCCTTGGCCCATTCACTTGGACGAACTGAGCTAGCTACGATGGTACCAATCCTGGTGAAAAATATTCAGTGTGCTACAGTTCTTGCAGACATTCTTCGTAGGTGCACCATCACCGCGCCTGGAATGGGCTGCATCGACGGCAAACGGAGAACATTAAAATTGCTGAGTTATGATAAAGCCCCGCTGAAGCAGCTCATGGACCAAACTATTCTGGCTTATGTACACACTACACACTCAAAACTTTCTCACATCAGCCCTCGTCATTATGCAGACTTCATTGATTTCTTGACAAAGGCTAGAGAAACATTTCTCCTGGCCAGTGATGGGCACCTACAATTTGCCCAGTTACTTGAAAACATGAAGTTGGTGTACAAGGGTAAAAAGAAGCTTATGTTTTTAATTCGTGAAAGATTTGGGTTATAATGACAAGCATTCTTTAGTTGTTTTTAAGTTTTATGATTCATGTTTATTATGTAAATAATTTAGACTAGTTTTTGAGAAAATATTTCAACAAGTATTTGCCTCATTTTAATTGATTTTAAATTTTAATTTCTGAATACTGTACTGCAATTTCATGTCAGTAGCGATCTGTTATCTCAACTTAAATATTTTCAGCATAATTTAGGTGAGCAAATATTGAGATAAATGCTTCATTTAATTGTGATATCAAGCGATAGGCTTTAAAGTAGAAAGCTGTGTTTAGGTGATATTGTTTTTGTATTTCTTTTCAATGCTATGTTGGTTTTATTTCTTTTTTCCTATTTATTTGAATTGTTTGCTCTCCTTAGATATTCAAATGATTGAAGAGTATAATATTGTATTAAATATAAAGAAGAAATATTGATGCTTCTATGCTTTATGACTAAGTTGCTTTTATGACTCTCACTTTGATCAATGCAAATTTCTCCCTGGCTTCCCCCTTTGCAATATTTTTTTAATCATTTCTACAGCAGCAGTAATGACCCAATTGCTAAAGTGACACAGCACTTTTATTACCATACAAATAGAGTTGATGTGAGACATGTTGTTATAATATGTTTCACCTGAAAATAGAACGACAGATTACTTTTTGTTCATCAGTTTGTTATTTGCAGTGGCAGATGTGTTATTGTTATTTCATTTTGTACATGATTACTTGACGTTAGAAATGTGAACATGAAAGATGCTAAATCATATAAGGCAAAGCATTACAATGGTAGATAGGTAACATAACTTTTCATGTGCCATACAGTATTCAGCAGATTATGTCAGAATCACAAAGCAGATGCAGGGACCCTGGACCTCTTCTTGATGCAATGTTTGTTTTTGTCAAAACAGCAATAAGTTTCATTATTCTAGCACATTACCCATGCTGCGCTTTTCCCTCCCATTTTTTCATGTGTGTTTCATATCTTATGTTGAGATTTAATGTTCTCATCTTTATTTTGGTCCTGCATTTTGCTTTGAGAGGTTTAAGATATTCTCAGTGCATTTGTAGATCATTCATTGTAGATCAGGAATGTGCAACATACTGGAAACTGAAGGCCCATCAAAAATGTAAAGAGAGATTCATGAAGTTTTCACTGCCAACAATTTCCAGTCTTAATTACACCATGATTTCCGCTGGTCTCTTTCCAGCAGCTAGTAAATAACATAACACAATCGCATTTTGATGTTATACAAATCCTATATCACCAAAGAGCAGTAGATGAGTAAAACCAATTCTTCAAATGAGATTGTCAAGACTAAGGTCAAGACTAAGCAGCAAGACTTATTTCGTGCTCCAGAGTTTTAACAATTCAGTTTGTCAGAGGGGAGGAAGCATAGCTGGAAGTACAGCCAAATAAGAGACAGCAACCCAGATATTCAAAAGACATCATGCCTTAGCAAGTACATGCTGAAGCTGAAACTTCTCCTAACAACTTTGTTGAGACAAATTGTATCAGCAGAATTTGACAGACTTCCAGGTATACTCATGCCAGAAATGGTGTAAGCCCCCTTTTTTCACAATGCTGTCTGTTTATGTTTGTTGCACATGCTTGGTAAGATTGCTTGTTTGAACCATTTGACTCCCTGTGTTGTAAAATAAATCAAAGCAGTATCTAATTTCATTATTATGCCTACATTTGAGCTGCATACTTCACCTTCTGAATTCATTACTTATTTCCTGGGTCACCAACACAGTCTCCAGAGTTGTACAATGTCATACTTTTTAGTGAATATGCTTGATGTTGTTTGAAGTGTATAGAAGCATACTGTTGTGATGTGACAAAATGCTATTTCCACTATGGCATAAGCCTTTTCTTTCTCAGCATGAGATCTCACACCAGCAAATATTTAGACTATTTGTGCGCAGTCACTTTTCATTGAAATCTCAGACTTATTCTATAACATTTTGAGAAATTGAGCCTGTTTTATTTTTTTCGTAACAAGATGGTTCTTTGAACATATCTAGATTATAGTTATGAGGTGCGGATTTTTCTGAGAGACTATGAAAAATACTTTGTCCACAATGAAGATGAATGCTGTAAGAATGAATCACATCTTTTGGATTATTGTGACATTGCCACATTTGGTCTATTTATGCACAAATATCAAGCCGGTGTCATGTCATATGAAATTTTGTCACCCATCTTATGAAGGAGTGAATGCAACAAACAAGCAGATGTCACATATGCCCCTTCGTGAGATGGATGAATATTTATAGATGTGTGGTATTCATTCATAGATCCATTGTCAGTAATGAAGCTCATGATTTCCCAAGGGGTTCATAAATGTGGTACCCATATCTGACAGAGAAAGTCATGGCAGTATTTTACAGCAGAGCCAAAGGACCAAACAACGCCATGGACAAATAACACAGGTGTGAACTTTATTATTAGATTGAGGTAGGTTAGTCCTGGAAATACAGGAACCCCTTTTATTTTCATTTCTTTGGCCACACAGTTTTTAATATTCCTAACATGGCAAGGGATCATGTGTAACAGTCATAGCAGAGCAGGAGTAGATTGTGAATTTTAAGAATAATGAAAATAAATGGGTCAGGTCGATAATTTTAAAACAGTGGATAAAGAATAAAACCTATGACATTTTTGTATGTAAAGGACATCTTAATTTCCTTAAGTAAATTCCCGACAGGTGCCCAATGCATCATAGATAATTCATTTAATGTATGCAGTAAGTGGAGAATAAGTAAAAATTTGATGTTCTGTGTTTGCAAGTGAATTTCTTGGCCATAAGTGGTGCTGCATCAGCACAATGGCATTCAGGGAATAGTTGAATATCAATTCAGTGCCACAAGTGTTTTTCATTTAATCAGCCAGCTCCAAAGACATTTAACACTTGGCTGCAGTTTCACAAGCTTGTCTTGTGAATGCTGAATTTACCATTGCTGCTGAAACAGCTAAACATCCTAACATCAGTGAAAGCCTAACAAAGGCATTTTAGAAAATTGGATGGTGAATTCATGGTTACCTTCCCTTGACCAATAGAACACATTGTGTTTGCCATGTGATTTCAAAACCATCCTCCAGCTACAGGAAAAATGCTAAGGCAGCAAAATGTTCAGCAGACGAGAGTGACTTTATAAAGCAATTGCAGGGAATAACAGATTTAGAGCACAAATATGCTGTTTGTGTTGACTTGTAGAAAAGTTACATTCCTCATTTGGGTCCACATCTAAGGGAGCTGTTGAAAGTACCGGTTTTGTTGACACAAATAAGTTTGTTATCTCACTAAGTAAGAGTGGAATATGAACTAGAATTATGTTCCTTTCCTATGAAAGAGAAACTACACAACCACTCTACCTCAGAATTGTCTTGTGCTTATTGTAAAAGCAGCATATTTTTTTAGCTTATCTTGGAGCGCATTCATTCACTGTGTCCACTGCCAGCTTCAAGTTTTTATATTTAAAAGGAGAGAAGTGGATTCTGTATGATATTATCTATGAAGAGACAAAGTTATTGTTAACTGCTGTGCCTGTATCATATTTCAGCTTTGCAAACTAGATAAAGCATCAGATGGAGTTGTTACTATTTTCCTGGATGCTGAATGAAATGCTCCTAGATCTGACAAACCCATAGTTTAATTTGGTAAAGTTTGGAGACTTTATGGAAAGTGTGGTTGGGNGGGGGGGGGGGGGAATGATTTGCAGAGCATGGTAGTTGAAAGTGGATCTTGGATATCATATTCTTAAACTTGGCCAACTGATAAAAATAGTGTCTGCTGGCATAAATGCCACTAACATGTTTGTGAAAGTTTCACTTGTTGCATGGTTTTGTGTGTGTGAATGTATATTATGGGTGTCAACTTGTATGCAACACATGGGATGGCTGCTAGTGTCTGCTGCATGTGGTTATGTAAAATGAATAGTGGATCCATCCTTTCTTTGGTGTTGTTCGTGTGTGCTCTGTGGGGTATGAGACCTTGCGTAATCCTAGGTCTGGCGTGTGAAGTAGTCCTAAATTACATATGTGGTAGTGACTAGATTCTGGTACTGGTGAGGCCCCACCCCACATGCTTCATCTCTGAGTTGTTACTCACGATGTACATTTTGCAAAAAGTAGTTGCAGCAGAAGTTGTGGTTCTATCTGAAGCTCATAACAGCTGCTGAAAATGTGTGACATACTTCCATTTATTTTTCAGCCAAAAGTTTGATTAGTTTACCACTTTACATAAACATTGACTATGAAATGAACAGTTTCCTACTGCTTTTAGAGATTATAGAAATACCAACTTTTATGCTTGGTGAACTGCTTTGCCAGTATACATGTTTACAAACTAAAGAAAGGGTACTTTCCATTGTTAGCACTGCAGCAGATGGAAACAATTTGCAAACAGCATTGACCATAATTGGCACTGTTTTCTTGCAACATGTTGTATCTCAGGAAGTTTAAAACACCAGCACGGCTACATTGCACCAAGCCTGGTATAATCTGATCATCACATAATACTAAAATTTGCAATCTCAGGAAGAGAAAATAAACTAATTATTAAATCGAAACAATTGCTCATACTCTTCCCAATCCTTTCCTAACTTATGTTTTTTCCCATCTGATATTCCCTTAATCCTTTGAGTGCGGTTTTAATTTTTTTTTGCTGTTTTATAAAAAAAAATTGCATAAAATACAGTGACATAATTGCGCCCATATATGGCCAAACACACTGAGACACGAAGCTTATATGTGGCCAAAGGCACTCAAGTGGTTAAGGCAGTGAAAGACATGCTGTTGCATGTATTATGAATAGGAAGAGAAAGTGTCATTTCTGTTGTTGACTCATTGATTATTTTGTCATTCTTCTTATGATTTAAAAAAGAAATAGCTGTGAATATATATGCATCTCTACCATTGTAAAGTTTCATTCTCTGTTCAGTCCTTTAATGTATGTTTCTATGAATGCATGTTATGTTTGCTTCAGATTTATGGGTTGAGACTCAAGACCATAATTTCTTGCTCTTGGTTTGTAATTTTTTTGGGGGTAATATTAGGTTTGAAATCTTCCACCAATGCTCGTATGTTACATATGCACTTCAGGTCATATTTATGTTTTGTATCTTTTTTAAACAATACATTTTGATTCAGTATTCCCAAGACGCACATAAACATTTCCTTTATTCATTTAAATCATAAAATGAGCTTGTACTTTTCTCCTGTAGAAGTGTTTTTCCTGTTAATGGAATCTTAGTTTCATAGATAGGACTTGACTCATCAAAATCACCTCCTGCAAAAAATGAAAGCCCTGTTCTGACTTTTTCAAAGAGTAAATAGTGTGCAATTGACCCAATGCAACCAAAGTACATGACAATTTGTAATATTTTCTGTTGTTTGGATTTATCAGCTCATCTTTGGTGTAGGCCGGTAAGTTCAGAAGGAGAATAAGAGGAATATTAATTAGCATCCAAAAGGACACTGTGCATTAATTTCAAACTTCTTCACTCATACACTTGAGAAATACTATCATGCAGGGCTGGTGAGCATTAGATCTTGTGAAATACCTTTTCTGACTTTTCATGAAAATTAAATCCTCTTGAAAAAAAAAAAAAACACTTCTACAGTAATCATTACTTAGACCACTCTCTTGTGTTAAGTTGTTTTGTTGTATTTTTCCTTGTGTGTGTGTTTTGAACAGTTTAGATATAAACATGGCAAGAAGTGGCCATATCAGTATAATATATTTTTCTGACCTGATATGTATAGGATAGAGATGATTATAACATGACATCTCGAGAGTGGTGCAAATGTTACACAGTCACATTCTTCAATATTTTGGATTGGTTTTTATATCAGTTTTTTCTGTGTTTAAGTAACAACTGATTGCTGTGACTGATTTTCAGTAAAAGGTTTAGACTTACTTTCTCAGTGATAGGACAATGTCCACTGTAAGACTGATGTTCTATTCAATTTGCCAACAGGAGAGATGTGTTACGTTGTTATTAAGGAATAAAAAAGGGGTGATGAAGCTATGTAGTACAGTTGTTTCTCTCCTCAATGTTTCTTTCTCATTCACTAATGTCTGTGGTACCCAGGCTTATACTTTTGTTGCATGTTAATTTAGAAAATTATGTTGACTATATTTATCTTGCAGCCATTAAAAAAAAAATTAGGCTTATGACACTATCAGGCTCTGATGATGATTAGGGCCATCCAGTACTGAATTTTTGTTTGTTGCGGAAATCAAGAGTAAAATCATTTCTGTACACAAACTTTGATTGTAAAGGTGAATTTTTTTTTTTTTAAGAGGCAAATTAAGTGGCTTTGATAATGTAAAATTGTTCTTCTATCACTATTACCTTAGCATTTTTTTCCATCGCATATAGGTGACCCCATACCACTTTCAGTGGCTACATCTTGGGGGAGGGGGAAAGAAAATTATTATTTTCAGTTGATGAAAGTATACAGTTTTAGCATTACTCTCATACCCAATAACATGATATAGTCAAAAAGCAACATAAGCCTTATTTAAATGGCTGCAAGTCATTTAATTTTTTTTGATGCAGTAGTTGTTGTTCTTGTTGAGTGTTGATTGATTTTTTTAAGTTGATGCAGCATCTTTTTTGAAAGACCTCAGACCTTTCTGCCAAAAGGCATTTGAGTTTTCTTTTCCCTCAGTATCTGTGCGTAGAAAGTGGATGGTTTTATCATTCAGAATTAAATGTTTAAATGTTTAACCTCATTGTCCAAGTGGTAGAAGGTGGTTGAAGAAATTCTAATGTGTGTGTAAATTGTAGCACCTTATTCATCAGTATTTGAAACTGGGCGTTCAAGAAAATTTTCCACTTCAGGTATTCTCCCTCTCTAAAAATTTATCTTCTGCATGCAAACAACCAAATTCATGAAGAAAATGCATTGTAACAGTACCATAATAATATGTGTATCTACTGACGCAAAAAGAGGGGCTTGCGTGATGGTGATTTGGCCATTGTGGGAAGAGTTATTCTGCTTACCTGAGAGGTTTATGTTGCATGGGTTCATATTCAGGGAGTCTCATTCATGTTAGACTGAGAACTGCATGCAAAGTAAGCCTCCTAGGCTTAAACTTAGGTTTGCATATTTGCACAGTAATTATACTACTAAAAATTCAGTACAACAAGGTTTGTAAGTCATTACCCAGGTGACACTTGTTCATATGATATTGCAATTTACAGTTGTGACACTTAAGAATTTTAGAAAATTTCAAACGCAAATCACACTCTATGCTAAACAGCTGTATGAAACTTCATCCCACTTGGCTTGATTTAAGATTAATTCTCACCCAGTGGATGTTGGTCCTGCTATTAGTTTCTAACAGGGCTTGGTGAAGTTGATGTAGCAAGTCAGGTGCCTGGTTTCATGCCTACACATTTCTGGGTTGTTGGAAACAGAACTCAAATGCCATAAAGGTTGTATAAGCTTTACACTTGTTTTATTTTCTCCAGTTGTTTTCTCTATAGTGTGATACATGTATCTTTTAAGTTGTATAATTTTTGTACATTTTTTTGGTTGTTAGGCCCGCTATTACTTACCTCTCTTTATTGTTACTGATTGCCATCACTGTCATGTCACTTTCACGTCTTCATCTTTCCCTTCCCTTTTCTTCTCTTTTGCTCAACCAATGACGGGTATAGAATAATTCATAGCAGAACAATTGTATTACAGCCAGGCAAAATGAGACCTGAGTCACTTTTTTGGCTATTTCCATTTCACGGTATCATATGAAAGTTTAATTTATATACTTATACCAGGTGGGAAAAAATTGTGAGCTAGCATTAGTTTGACCTGAGACAGAGTGATTTGAGTCAGTTGGGAATTACATCATGATAAAAGATCAATTTACATTCTGAGTCATATTAAGTTCAGCAGTTTTATCCACAGTTAATATCGTTCACTCCTATGATTTTATTTTCTAGAAATTATTCTGCCTAGGATTTTTACAAAGAACAAAACTTTTATGTCGGAGAACCTCATTACCTCTTACCTTGATGTGACCTCAGTTTGGTGACCTCAGCCTCACGATGACTGGCTGCAAGAGAATCTTTAGATAAATCAATGTTTTTTTGTTCCAGGGGTTTAGGCATTGGATTTTATATTTGTTTATAGGAATGTCAGTTTGAGATAACAGTATCAGAAATAATTCATAATAGATCTTATATTTTGATACCTCATTTTTCACAGCAAGCAGGGGGGATAATTTACATAGATGCATATTAAATGACCATATATTTCCTGGGTTGAAGTTCCAAACTTTGTGTATTTCGGTGTGAATTTTTTTTTCATTTATTCCACTGCTCTATGTTTTACAGTATTTTTATTGAGACTAGAAGTATGCATGTCTCCACCAGTGTTTAAACATTACATCAACTAAAAGAATTGTATAGTTTTCTGATTAAGTGTGGTTTGGTTGGATGACTATGAAAGTAGTGGGGGATATATGTGTAGGTGCAATGCAAGAAGAATGTCGAGGCCAAATAGCATAAGAGGTGAAGAGAGATTGGTCCTTCAGTATTCAAATGCTATCTTCTACATTAGACACGCATATGGAACAGTTTTATGCCTTTCTCAAGCTTCTCAGGCAACCCAGAAAATGTGAAAGATTCTTGAATTTACTTTCAGCTTCTCAGGGCCATGAAAAGTCGTGAAAATGGGTGCAGAAAAACTCAGCATCACTGGTGTAATCTTAGGATTAGAGTTGCCTGCTCATGTCAGTAGTGTTTTCTTAGGCAAATTTTCTTCAACTGGTAGCAGTTTCTTAACCTATCGCGGTCAGCTTCTGTCAATCTTTTCAGCACTATATTACAAGTTTCACATGCAGGGATGACATTTTGATAAGAATACGAAGACCCTGAAAAGAATATACAGATCATGAAAAGGCCATGAAAAAGCCCTGAATTTTTTGTCATTTGATTGAGATGTGGGAACTAATGCCTGAGCATTTATTGTTGACCAGTTTCAATGATTATAATTTGGATTCATTTGATTTAAATTTTGTAATTGCAAGACCTGCTCACAATAGCTAAACTTTGTTGCCCATATTACTGCTACCCTGCTGAGATGAAAACTTGATAATTTTGAAGCTTTTAAAAATGGGCAGAAAGTTGTTCCTTACATTAGTTACTTGCAAATCTTTTTGATGAACTATTCTAACACTGGATTTCCAGTCCTAAATTTACAGATTTTTTTTGCTAAAACCAAGCAACTCACTAAGGTAGCATAGTCCACCGAGATCTAATGTGATGTTTTTCAACAAAATCTGATCCATTTCTCTGAAGTCGCTAGTCTTAAACATAGGACAGTACCAGTAGGTCAAAGATCAAGACTGTTACCCACTCATACTAACATCATCATGCATTATCATTCCCGCTAAAATAGAGTTGCAGTCAATAACCCTGATACAAACTAAATCATCATGACGTGTGACTCGTTGTTATCCACTTTCCTACCTCCCCTCCCAGTCCCCTCTTCCCATAATCACAAATATACAACATCATTATCATTCCCTTTACACTGATACATCACTTTTGCTTCATTACAATACCCAACACTGATTCCTACCATTCTACATTTGAATAGGTGGGGATTGCTGTGTACCATTGTCAGTTGATGTCAGGGGTTGTCTGTTCTTTTAGATGACTTTCAAATTAAACATACATGTATAATCCTTGTTACTCTCACACTATCCTGTCTGTCTAGATGCTGTCGTTATCTGTTTTGTGAATTGACCAGACAGAACATGTTTCATAATGCACATTTTTTTATGCTCATATCGAAGCATTCTCAAATTTTGTTAGTGATACATTTCCTTATTTCATTGAAAATTCATTCATACACATTACGAGATCATCATCATCATACACATTATGAGATCATCATCATATTCTCTTTGTAAGGGAAAGAACTCTGCAGGGTCTTTTGACTCCATCCTCAGGGTTGCCACAGATCTGGAAAATATGAAAACTCAAGGAATATTTCCACTGGTGCTTTCAGATCTGGAAGACACCCTTTATCAGCACAAATAGTCAGCGGTCATGAGAAAAACATGTTTTTTTTTTAAAAATTAAAATATGGGTTCTTAATTTCATTTGAAACTGTTCTCCCATATATAGAGAAGATCTACATTATGATAATGGAAAACTGTTAGATTAAATGGAAATATCGTGAAGGTCATTGAAAACATGTTTAATATTTAACATTCTGTGGCAACCCTGCACCATAGTGGTGTCAAGTGATTTCAGGTTTATCAGATTTAGTGTTGGAGGAATGGAGAACAAATATACCCTTATCACTTGTATTGAGTCAACATTACCATGGAATTCATACTTTCAACAATTACCGGTAATTTATGTTTTATAATTGCACAGAATTAACGTTTTTACCGCTGCATTTGTTTATTGTTGTACACCAGACAGTGCTGTAAATTGTGTATGTTCGTGGTTTATAGTGCATGTCACCAAATCATCATTTTTGAGGCGCTAAAGTCATCAGTTTTAACAAATCAATATAAATTATTAATTAATATCGAATACAAAGATCTTTATGTGTGAGTTATTATGGAATCATATGAAAATGAAATAAAATTGATTACATTGTAGTTGATTTGTTTGCTTTCATTAATTTTGTTCGTTCCGGTGTTGTCTCTGGTCTATGTAAATATTTCCAAGTAAATTAATATGCCAATATATCAGGATTCAGGACCCATACTGTCGTCACAGATAGAGTAAAACTCGATTCACCCACCTGCAAAACTAGATTACCAAGCGAGCACCACACCTCTGAGGTCATGACCAAACTTAATCGTAATTACAACATCGATTAGTATACACAAATGCTGCTCGTCACCGCCTAAGATGCTAGAGGATCAGATCAGAAGTGCTCTGTAAAATACCAAGATTCTTTATTTGTAACTTAATATTCAGTCTACCGTTAGATCCAAGTTTAAACGAATAATTCACCAAGCTCATATTAAAAATTTATGCTACAGTCGCCCGAGAGGTTAGCATTAAATAGCATGAGGCGCTATTCGACAATGCCTCACTTCGGATGGCCAGTTTGTACATGTATTAAGCGACCATAGTTGTTTCTATAAAACTTCTGTACATCCAGCGTTCGTTTCAAAAGCGCGCCGCAGAATTATGAGGATTATTTATCGTTTCAGTTGCAGAAAATGATATCGATTGTTTATAATTATTAATTAGCCTTCTCTTATGTATTTAGCCGTCCAGTTGTTGTTTTTTTTTATTTTTATTTTTCAAACCGAAGTCGCAGATCGTACTTTTCAACATGAGGTTGAATTGTCTACCCATGTAAGTTATCACTGGCACGAACGTAATAAAGACCATGCGAGACAACAATACTCTTATGGATCTAGTTTATTAGTACCGGTATAACAAATAGATATACATCACTAATTATTGCTGGTCGAAAGCATCTTTTTTCGTCTGAAAATGCAGCAATGACAGCTGGTCCATTACCGGTCATAAACAGCTGTGTCACATAACAATGAAGACTTAAAGTGAGTCTATCAGTTATGCACTGGCCAACATTTGGCAGTTGGCGGGATACACACGTGAAGAGTCGGATCTAGATGATTGTAGTTTAACACGAGCATAGTAATTTGTTTTCACCAGTCATTAAAACTGGATTTTCTGGCTTTCTAGCCGTATGTAGTTAACAGCAGTTTTTAAAGGCTTGAATACGATCCGTTCGCTTAATCCTACGTTGCGAATAGTGTAACTCTTTAAAAAAATCATGATGAACAGCAGCTCACCTCAAGTGATAGGCAACGATGTAATTTGTGATAAGGGGGAATATATTCCATTATCTTCGGAGTTCTTCGAGGGTTTGTTAACAACTGATGCAGCTGTTATCTGTGTTTGTGGTTTCAATGTTAATAATTGTCATTATTATGACGGTAGTGGTGGTGATAGCGATGGCGACCGTGGCAGTGTTGGTGGCTTCGGTAACTGTAATTAATGGTTGCTATCTATGTGGTTCTACTCTGATGCAAGTCTTTCCTGTCATTTTTCAATACTAAATACATGTAAATTGTTTCAATTTATTGATTATGAATGATTTAGGATGTAATCCTGCAGGCCCGGGAACGAAACGTCATAAAGCCTTTTTTTTTTTTTAATGCTCTCTTTCTCATTGTGTCACGACACTACTTTGACGTCATCATGCGAAGATAACCCCCACGTCTGCCTACGTCATGATTTCCATGCCATGCCGTTTCCGAACCCAGTGGGTTCACATCCTAACTCATTAAAGTATGTTAGCTCTACTAGCTTCAAGTTTCAAGTTTATTCATCTAGGCATAAGCCAACCACATTTAGCTATCGATGATGTTGTATTTGCACTGTATGCGATGTTGAAATGGTGAATGTTTTAACAAACAATTATTGTTCCAGATCTGCCAGCACCGGAACTTGCCATGGTTGGAGTTGTTGGTGTTCTCACTGTTGCAACGTTGATTGTGTTTGGTGAGAATGCCCACTTCCTTTTGCACGACCATCAGAATGAGTGGCTGGATCGCCGAGCTTCTCTATGGATTCTAAGCATAGTACCGGTAGGTTTCTGTGCCTAGCAAGCAGGCAAATAAGATCAGTCCACATATGGCAAAAAAATGGCAGATGGAATTTTTCTTTTTTGTTCTTTTTTTTTTGTTGTTGTTGTTGGGGTTTTTNGGGCCACGGTTTGTTTGTATGTATGTGTGTGTGTGTTGGGAGGGAGGAGGGGTCAGTCTCTTTGTGAAATCTAGACATTCTAGTCATTGTGACTCCTTTCATAGGGCACCGATAACTATTATCAGAAAAAAAAATATAAGACGAAGCTTAATGTAAGTAAGAAAGGTGACGTGATAAACGAGCGACGAATGAGTGGGTGATAGAGTGGCAGAATGAGCAGATGAGCGAATAAATGAGTTTCTAGATGACCAAATCAATGATTAGATAAGAAAATATAATTAGGAGAAAAATTAAATCTTAATTTATGAAGTAAGTAACTAAATAAAGAGATAAATGTGGAAAAAATATAATAATATGAGATCGTGTTTTCCCGAGACACTCTCGCTGATTTCTGCGATTGTCATCAGCTGTAATCGGTCCTTTGATGTCTACTATTGTGGTCAGTAGTCTTGGAATGGTCTTTGTTAACCAGATAGATAATGTAGATAATGTTGTGCATTTTTTTCCGCCTAGGGGCTCAGTTCATCGTGTGAGTGTGTGTGTGTGCGGGGGNNNGGTAGATAGATAGATGGGTGGATGGGTAGGTGGGTGGGTGTCTTGTTTTTGTCTTTTTAGACTCCACTTAGATAATATACTGTATGCTGTTACACATTATCTGGAACGTATGCCATGCGGGATTTTTCATATTCACCTTGAAATTTCGAGGAAAAAAAAATTGCCTATTACTAAAATATTCCCTGTCCCTGCCAGGAATCGAACCCAAAGTCCCTCCACTTGCAAGTTGAGCGTATTCACTACACCGCTGGGACGCTAACTTCACCACAAAAACAAAAAAAAAATCTTGTTTACGCAGCACATATATACTGAAATTGGAATGATACAATGATACACTTGACGATGAAATTGATGAAAGCATGACCACTGCCAGGGATGAAACATTCCACTATATAATATATGTTGCATGCCTGAATATTATCTCCTAACCCTCTTGTGTAAGCCTAGAAGTGTTTTCCCTTGACTCTAACACACTTCCCAACTGGTCACATACATTTGCATTAAATACATTAAACACCTAACACCTAACTTCCACATGTGAGCCTACTGTTCACCCGTGACCCCGACACATTTCCTGACTGCTCACACATAATTATATGAATTCTAATCTATCTGTGTGCCATGGAACAGGTAACAAGTATGTGTTCAGCTGTTGCCCTGTGTCTGCCGAGATCAGCTTTGACAGCCGATCTTGTGGCTTCAATGTAAGTGTTAAGCAGGGTCATATCTATCTTGCCCGGTTCTGCCCCCCCCCTCTCCCCGGGATGGTGGAGGCGGCAAGATGTTAGAAACGGTCCCGGTGCTAGTGATAAGAAAGCCTCAATAAATGTTTATAATTTCAACTAGATTATGTGGTACATGATGGTAATGACAATGATCCATTTGTATTTAACCTGATGAAGAATCACATTTTTGATTCGAAAATTCGTAACTATTTTAAACTATTATATAAGTCCATTTTAAATTTGATATTATTATTTGTGTTTTAGTCTTACTTACTCCTTCGCTGGTTTGGACAGAACTTTTTAATTTCTGTAATGTGCTCCAAATGACAATGATGATGATGAAGATGATGATGACTCTTGCAAAAGTGTTTAACACGAAACGTCGACTATTTTTTAAATACATTCATTGTACATTTTTTCAAAACGTTTTATGTCATTGGGCAGAATCATATTTAGTTTTAATGATGATGATGATGACGATGATGATGATGATGAATGGTGGTGGTAGTGGTGGTAGTAGTGGTGGTGGTGGTGGTAGTGGTGGTGGTGGTGATGATGGTGGCGGTGATAATGATGATGATGATTGATGATCATGGTAATATTTGAGTTTTGCATCCACTACGCTTTCGTCATTATGCTTAATGACTTTATCTACAGCGTCTTTGCCCTCGGTATGCTACACTTTGTGATGGAGCTAATAGATTATTTTGGCCATGCTAATAGAGCAGTAACGGCGCTTCGGTCCGAAAAGATACCCATTGGCAGCCCTCCTCTCTGCTGTTTTCATTGTTGCTGTCCTGTCTTCAAGGTTAACGAGTAAGTTATCTGTTTTGTAATGTTGTTATGGACAAGACACATCTGCCTATGCACTGCACTTCATGTTGGTGTCAGCCAGTTTTGATCACCCAAATATAATAATGTCGCACTCCACAACATGGAAGTAATGAAAAAAAAAAACAACATCGAGGTGCGTATCACACAACCCGAACGAGCGCGATCTGTGGGAAAGCAAGGAAGATGGCTGGAACAGTAGCGCAATGCTCTCGACTGTCTAGACAAAACAAAACAACCAAAGGAAACTTTTTATTCATCGATATTTCTTATGGCAATGATGCTTTTGTTGAGCTGTTTTCTCTGTCTGTCTGTCTGTCTGTCTGTCTGTCTGTCTGTCTGTCTGTCT
>JAWQUT010000048.1:654830-731326 GCA_033807755.1 Ellobium chinense | reverse complement strand
ATCGGAACGTTCGTCTTTTGTGTTGCGGTCACAAATCTCGCAAGCAAGAAATGTCAATAAACAAGACATCTGGACTAGCATTTCCCATTTCACCATACGGCTTGCAAATACTGTATTTAGCGCGGGGCCCTCGAGAAATGCGGGGCTCGTGGCAGAATGCTATGTTTGCTACGTAAGTGGAATCCTGATATAACGGAGGTGGTGGGATCATTGAAATAGTGCTGTTATAACAGGATTCTCGTTATTCAGCATCACAGCCATCAGCGAAGAGGACAGTTACCTATATTGTTAAAAGATAATTCAAAACATCTCCATCACTAATGACTGTAATACATGGCATACCTAAGCGCCGCTTTTCTTCTTTTTCATGCTATCGTTGATCCCTTTCAAACATCGTTTCACTCTTCTCCAACTCCGTCCTTCCGACCTGACCTTCTCTCTTCTCTTTCACCTGTTGGCACATGCCTAATCTTGAAGGCTATCCTCTCTCACAATTCCCCTTATCTTCACTATTTTGCTTGTCCATTCCCTTCCCACTCCCATTCATAAATTGGGCCTTTGAAGTTGGTATCTCTCTCTCCTTCCCACTCCATCCCACCAGGCCCCTGTTTATATGCATATTTGCCCCGGAAAGTCAGTGACTTCCCACTGCGCAACTGTGCATTATGTACACTGGGCATGTTACTATGACAATGTTGCACAAGAGGCCTACTTCCGCTCAATGGTGAGGGTCTGTAAAAGGGATTGGACCTTTTTTCCTCTATGGGCTATATTAACATTTTGAGCTGCCCTCTGAACCCAAAGATTTAGCTTTCACCCAGACCCATACGAGTACCAGATTGAAGCTCATTATGTGGCCCAAATTGTAAGACTTACCCAACCCTAGCAAGTCCGTTGAAATTTTGAGCTTGGTTGCTATTTGTAAACAGAGCCTACATTTTTCACTGGTCAACGCCAAACCCCTCCTCTTCCGCCTGAGCACACCCTTGACCTGGCAGTTCCAGCCCAGGGCTAAATAGTGCCTGGCAAAATAAAGTAAAATGGACACAGTTTCCCATGATATCAAAATTTCCCCCCTGGAGCCCTTATTACTGGAAGCAGGGCATGCCAAAAACAGGAAAAGGGGAGATGAAATATAGTCCTGAAGCAGGGCATGCCAAAAAAAGGAAAAGGGGAGATGAAACATAGTCCTGAAGCAGGGCATGCCAAGAAAAGGAAAAGGGGAGATGAAATATAGTCTTGAAGCAGGGCATGCCAAAAAAAAGGAAAAGGGGAAATGAAATATAGTTCTAAGTAGTAGGACCCAAAAGTGAAAGTAGTAGGACCCAATAGGACCCAAAAGTGAAAGTACGGTTACAGGCCTGTAACCACTAGCGGTCCTATGCAAGTTTTGCTACAGCGTGGTCAGGTTAGCACTTGTTATTCTTGACTCGCTGCACTGACAAGTGGCGTTGTTACAGATAGTTATACAAAGATTTTAAAAAAAAAAGACAAAATTCGGAGATTTCGAAAATGGCCGTCACTCTAGGCAGGATTCGCGTTAACACTGGATTCCTTATGAACGGCTTCCACTGTAATAAGAAAAACAAACAATAAGGTACCAAGCATTTTACAGATCACCAATTAATATCATTTGTTTACATTATCATCAAGTAGCTGAAATCGACTACATGCATTTTCAATTTTTGTAGGAGAGACCCGCGTTGATATGGTTTACGACACCACCTTGTAACTTTCGAACAAAGTATCCCCCCCCCCCCNCCCAACCCACCACACACACAAACAAAATTGCGGTTGCAAATTATCGCAAATTTCCATAATTTTTGAAGCGTTGTTGCAATTTTGCAAATTTCCGTAACTTTAGGCATTTTCTGCAAATTTGGTGCAAATTTTGCTGATTTGGGCCAAACAGTGTACAAAAGTGCCACTGTCGCAATACTGCGTGAGGAGGAGTAAAGAAAATGTGTTTCATTTCTACATTTTT
This sequence comes from Ellobium chinense, assembly GCA_033807755.1. Taxonomy (NCBI): domain Eukaryota; kingdom Metazoa; phylum Mollusca; class Gastropoda; order Ellobiida; family Ellobiidae; genus Ellobium; species Ellobium chinense. The sequence goes on along the minus strand of JAWQUT010000048.1, from coordinate 729,342 downwards.
GTAACATGTCAGTGGTAATATGCAATGTGGTGGTAAATATAATGACGTTACGAAACTATTTTTGCAAATTTTGGTGCAATTTTTACCACTTTTTGTATGCAAATTTTGCAATTCTTGGTGCAAAGTTTGGGGGTTTGAAATACAATTTTTCGCAGGGACAGAACGAAGGGCTTCTTCCACTACTTCCAGGGTTTCAGTAGCATGCTGGGGGAAAAAAACGTGTAGATAGAGGGGTATATACGGTCTCTTGAAATAAAACTTCAGCATGGGGCTTTATTATAATAAATCCGGCACCGCTGGTTGCTTCGCATTACGTCACATTGACGTCCCTGCCAAACACAATGGCGGTAGCGTAAAATTACTAAAATGGCTCGACACAGTCAGCTCGGCTTAATCTCAGCTCCTCGGGAGCATGGAAAAAGTTGCAGTGAAAAGGAACTGCGATTATCCAGTGAATGTCATTTAAGCTTAGAAATTTAAAAAAAAAAAAAAGTTACGTCAAAGAGTTGTCATGAACTGAAGCTGTGATTATGCAAACTTGGAATTAAGCGGAGTCGACTGTGGCTGTAGGTATGAAGATGCCAATGTTTTTTATTTTTTCTTTCACTTTTGGCTATATTAGGTTTTACACCTCTCATTAACTTATCCTGGGGTGCCGTGTCAAAATGCTTTCCAAACATGTTGTTTAGCTCTTCCTCCAAATTTTGACACAAAGAAAAATGCCTCTGAACCAGTTAGCTTTTGAGAACTTAGGCAGTGAAGCAGACAACCTAATATTTTAGGCCTTTTCATTTAGTAAACAGGGTAACCTTACCCACTTAGCAACAACCACAAATTTTATACTTGAGTGACTTATAAACCTCATCTATTCTGAGTCTTCACATATGCATTTGCACCTGTCTAAGCCTTTGAAATTAAAATCAAACCCCTTCCCCCTTCCCATGGCCAGTTTTCTGATTTTATATGGACTATTTAAAATTGCATACCGAAATGCCAGGTGCTATTGGCATCTTCATACCTGTAGGCAAAAGATATAGGGAGGACGAGACTCTTTAAAAACAGAAATCTGCTTTTATATAGGCCTAGGCCTGTTTAAATATATAGACGATTATGTAGGCCTAATTACATATTTTAAAACAGTCTGTCATAATGGAATAAACATCTCCCACACAGTCTACATGCGCAATTATATTTTATAGAGACAACATTTTTATATAGATAGGCTATAATATTATAGTATTACGCATATTATACCGCCCACTTAGCTCTGGCCCACAGCCATAAAACACAAACAGAAGGGAGGCTACTGCGTACAATACTATTTAGTCAAACATCGGTATCGCGCTCCTTATTGAAATAACCGCACGTGATTAGTTAATATTTCAAAGAAATTCATATGAAACAAAAATTTGCGATCATGCTTGATTTAAATTGTCGTCGACTGAATTCTAAATCTTGTGATCAGGATGATTTTTTGTTTTTGGAAGTGAACTCGACGTGCCCACGTATGCGAGCCCGTGACTGATCGTGCCGGAAGTTACGACAGTTACCTCCCCTTTTCCCTACCCATCTCTCGCCTCTGCTCATCCCACAAAATGTCATCTTTTAAGGAAAAGGAAAGGGTAAAAGAACAACAGGAAAAATTTCAAGCCATACTATCAGCTTTACTGAAAGATGAAGATAATAAGTACTGCGTTGACTGTGATGCCAAAGGTGAGTGTTTATCTGAAATAATTCGGTTCGATCACACTTCCGTCAATCAGACAGACGGTAACGGTGTCGCTAGTCAAGTTAGACCTAGAGTCCTATAGATCTAGTCTAGATCTAGACTAGACTAGTTAGATCTAGATCTAGACTAGACTTAGACTCTAGTTCTAGAACTAGTCTAGTTTAATCCTAAGTCTAAATGGCAATGTCGAAGGACAGCACCGCAACGATAATGATACCGTTGTTCATTTAGTCATAGACAGGTCATGGACTAAATCGATATTTCGACTAAATTTTATCAGTGCTGTTGTTAGTGAATGTTAGAGAAAGCCGTCTAAATAACCTATTAGACCGAGACTAGATAGTCTAGCATATACAACATGAAATCTAATGTCTGACAGCCATCTAGAAATCACTGCCCAGACCTACATCAAGAGCAGAGCTTATGGCACGGTGACTGTCTGTGGTGGTGGGGAGAGGAGGGTGGGAGGAAAATCATGTCTTGCATGTAACTACCACTGACGTAATACTGGTTACACAATATTAGACCTATGAAGCCCACATTGTAATCATAACTATTGATTAATGTAACGGACAGGACACCTGGTAGCTCATTTCGTGTAATCAGAAAGCCAGAGTCTGAGACGAGTTCAATAACAGCGGCGCCGGATGGGGGTGAGTTCAGTTGCCCAGACGAAGCCCATTTGCCTGACGTGGCATGATGCCACAAGGCGTAGTGAATCTACCTTTCAAGATGCCCTCTTCAGCAGGCAGTAAACTCTACAGAAGGAAAAGAATGCACAAACAACATTAACCTAGCTTTAGAAGTAAAGAAAAGAAGGTCAAGAAAAAAAAAATCCGTGATTTGGAATAAACTGCAGTAAAAAACCCTAACAGCTGATCTCTACTGAGTGGGACGGATGGGACTTTGAAAGGACATTGAAAGTAAGTCCCAACCTATCAAACGGAAATACAAGTTGAGGAAAAAACATACAGTAAACCACCCACACAGGTTCTTTATTTGAAATTGAACTCCTCTAGTTCTTCTGTCTTGTCTGAACATACCCAGATAAACCGTTCCCCCGAGGTGAGTAGTACTCAACTATTCACGCCTGGCGGCTAAAGGGAGGGAGGTAGCCTACAGTGTCTTCTAATACTCTAGGCAGGTGGGAAGGGTGACCACATTTTATTCCTAATGAGGGGACAGGGCTATAATATTGCTGTATGACTGTCCATGATTTGGTTCTTGATAAATGGCAGAATGGGAATAATAATATAAACTAAGTCAGTCAGGATTTCTTCCGCACCGATCACACAGAAACTTACAGACTGTTGTTAGAAAGACAGATCTACCCCAGCTGCAAGCTTACTACTCTGCTATTTCTATTACTAAGAACTTTGTGTTTTCTTTTACAAACACTGAGGACTGAACAGGAATAACTAAACTGAGGGCCAAATAAGATTGACTGTAAATGGCTTCCAGTGTGCTGTGATTCAAGTGGTAAAAGAGTATCTTCAGATGTCTGGTTTTTTAATACTGTACTTGCAGTTTGTATTTTACCAACATATTTGCCTCATGATATGAGGCTGATAGTTTGTGACACTCTTTTTAAGTATAAGCCATAGGAGACATTGTTTAACTCAATATACAAGGAAAACCCAACCACACATACACTTATAAGACATCCCCCTCTGCAATGGAGGACCACCTGTGATGTAGGGACAATTTTCTGATTTCCCTTGAGTGTCCCTACATCACAGGTTTTACTGTATATATTGAAAATGACCATTTGCTAATATCTATAATGATGGCTAAGAAAATGGCATAATGTTTGCTGTTATTGATGGGTGGCATTCAACACCACATGTTCTCCAGAGTTTTAATTTGAAAGACTAGCTAAGTTGCTAGCACTGAAATTGTCAGACCTTTTATGTGTCTTATCAAAGTTTGGCAACCACTGGAGTAATAGGCATAATAAAATATCCATTTAATTAATTGGGACCACACTTTTTAGCCAGTTATGAGTTAAGCAGGGATAGATTGAGAGTAAGATTAGATGTAAATAGATTGAGAGTAAAAGATTAGGTGTAGGATTGGAGGTAGAATCCATAATAGTGTTGTTAGTCAATAGCAGTTTGAGAATCTCAGGAAAACGCATTATAGAAGAAAAAGTTCATTGGATCTACACAGTATTGTTTTTCAGTTTAATCTTAGCCCATTTTTCATAATTTTACAAAGACCTTAAGTCAGCATGTCAACCAAACTATGCTTCTTGTGGATAGAGGGAATGGCTCACATACTGAATAAGCTGAGCTAACTCACTTTGGTCAATCTGGGATCTTGAATGAAATTCTGTCTCCACAAATATGGGTGTGTGGATCTCTTAGAGATTTTAATGACAGTATCTTCCTGCATGCACTTTAATCATCTGAATCTGTTGACATCTTGCTTCCCATAATATATTTCAAAGTGGTATGAAATGATTTTCAGGTCCTCGCTGGGCCTCATGGAATCTTGGCATATTCTTGTGTATACGATGTGCTGGCATCCATCGCAACTTAGGTGTACACATTTCTAAGGTCAAATCGGTGAATCTGGATTCATGGACACCAGAGCAAGTTGCGGTATGTCTATTTGTGTGATTAGTTTGACAGTGTTTAAAATGAGGGTTCTAGTATGTACTTACAAAACTGAATGATCAATGTTTGTAGAAAACTTTGAAATTTTGAGCTAAATTTCTTGGGTGGATTGATCTCCTCAGATTTTTGTCAAGGAAGCAATATATTATGACAGCTTATGATAGATATTTTTTCTCCCTGATTTGCTTATTAGGTCTGATGTTTAAAGTAACTCCCTCAGTGCTGTGGCTGATGACTGATGTATGCCAGTGATGCTTTGTCCAATTTTTTGTCTGTTAGAAATGGGCATGTGGCCCATCCTTTCAACTGTGTGGAGTCATTTTCTAAAAATTGTTATCACATCTGTTGTGTGCCTGATAGGGGATGATCTGCTGCAATACTAGTATTATATTTCACTTTTGTACTCACCATTTTGTGGCAGGATAAATCTTTCTGCTTGCACTTGGTGTGTATATTCATGTTTGAATACATCCATGTTTGGGTCAGGGATCATTATATTTCCTGTTCTTGTGATCATCTGAACTTGAAATTTGAGTTTCAGATTGATGTTGGATGAATCAGTCATATGTTTGACAAGTTTGGGTTTACAAATCTACCAATCTCAGATTATTGCCCAATTCACTTCTTTAAAAATCGGTAAAGCTGTTTGTTATCAGAAAAAGATTTCACCAGAATGCTAGTTAGAGATCAGGAAAAAATCCAAACAACCTTTTCCCAGGGTTGCTGGATGATATGGCCTGCTGGGGTAATAATTATGTGAAGTCATTGCTTAGACTTGGGAATGAACTAACATTTTTACTTTCTGACAGATGATGCAAGAAATGGGCAACAGCCGTGCCAGAGCTGTGTACGAGGCCAACATCCCAGATGGTTTCCGCAGGCCACAGTCAGACTCATATCCTTTAGAAAGAGTCATAGTTGTTTTTGTTACAGAGAGTGTCATTTTTCTGTTTGCTATAGAATAGGAGATATAAGAAGGAGCAAAGTTTGATGATTGACTCTTTGCTTATTGATAGGGAAGGGAAAAAGAAGAGGCCAGTGGGCTGGCAGAATTAGTAACCTTTTCTGTACTGATCAGGGCTTTTGTCTTCCTACTGAGCGCAAAGTGTCTTATGCCAGTTTAATTCAGTATTCGAAAATCGTTGTCGAATGAAATGTAACCAGTCTTCTGACATGCACTGTGAAGGGATTAGCAACAAGCTGTATTGTGTGTATTTGGTTGTAAAGTGGGGTGAATCCAAGGGTGTTGCATGATGCAAAAAGATTAACTGGCATTATTTCATAGGTTTTTGTGTTTGTTACATTAATTTTTGGTGGATGTGTAATGAGAATGAATGAAATACAAGTACAGTGGGTCTCCAAGATATCACACCACATGAACATGATAACCTGCATATTCGTTACTTGAATTGGTCCCGAGTCCATTATGTCCTATACCAAAGTTTGCCCTCTAACCCAAAACCTCATAGACTCAAAATAATTGACTGGTCCCCAGGAATTCAAGTTCTTGAAGTTTTTTTCTTTAAATGCTTAAGCAAATGAAGATTGGATGGGATATATAATCAGTAAAGTTTGAAGCATTTATTTATAAATGGAAGACCTTGTGTGTATAACATATGTTATATAGAAGGAATTTCCCATCTAAATTCTGTGTATCCTCCACCCATGTATTATTTATAATAGAAAAGCATTTCTGTATAAATTTTGATAACCTTTCTGAAGTGCGGTTGAAAGAAGTTTTAGGAGATTGTTGTCTATATAGAGACAGCTATCTTAATACAAGTATTGGAAGTCTTAGTGTTTCAAGGAGATTCTTTAAAGTGCATGTTAATGTGGTTTGGTTGTAATATTCTTCCTTTACTGATAATCCTAGAGCACTGGAGGCTTTCATAAGGTCAAAATATGAACAGAAAAAATACATTGCACGTGAATGGATACCTCCAAAGCCAAATGTTCCCAAGGAGGTATGGTTTTTGTCATGTCTTGCTTATGTGTTTCATACAGGTTTCAAGCTGTGTGTATAATTTAGTAGTACTGTATGTAGTCCCTCTCTAAGTTTTACATATCTGGATTTAATGTTTAATTATTGCTGATTATCTCTCTAAGGCTTAATGTGAGAGTAATAAGTGAAAAGGAATAAACATGTGATAGCGAATTGTAGTCATAATTCACAAAAACACCTGGATTCTTTCATTTTCATTTATTTATATGTCTGTTTACACCTTTGTATTGTTCAGATTTACTACAGCCAGAATTCAGCATTACGCTATAGCCAGAGAGTTCATTTGCATGGGGGGTAATGTGCATGAGACTGATTGCTTTGGTTTATTATATGTTTCTGAATAGGGATTGACTTGTGGAAATTTATATTTCACTGTTAACAGACATACAGTATCTGCGGTTTAATACTCAACTTTGTTCAGTAGTTTAAGCACTGTTTTCAATTTTTAATTCTTGGGCCAACAAAATAGTCTTTGAAGTTTTTCTATGTTAAGAAAGCTATCTTTTCACAGAGGATACATGGGGTTTTTTTTTGCAAATGAAGAAATATTTTCAGACGCTAAAATGGTTATAAAATTATGGAAGATTATGGGGCATCTCTAAACAGAGAGATTTTCATTACATTTTTTCATTATAATATGCACAAAATACTTCACTTTGTCTCTAAAACCTTTTCATCTTTGCACTTTTCTAAATAAAAACTGATAAAAATGTCAGTGGGCAGTTAACCATTGCTACTTGCCATTAGCCTTGTGAGGCGTGTTTATGACACATCAGGTAAACCTAGGCACATTTTACCTTTGTCAGTGTGAATAAATTTATTTTCTCAGTATGTGACTGAATCGGTAAGTTTTCTCTTCTCTTCTTCTGTAGCATTGGGGAAAAAGTTAGGTCTGTCTTTGATTTTTGTGCTTTTAATTTTTCTTCTTTTCTTGTGACATCAAGTTTATTTCTCTAGCTTACCAAGTCTTAAGCATGTGAGAAAACATAATGTACAAAGAAGCTTCACTTTCTACGATGAATAAATGATCAGATATGTTTGGCCTAGCAAAGAGTCCACCAGTGTCATAATTTCCATCCTTGATAGTCCACATTGTCTTGTTATGTACATACTGTAATGCATGATCAGAAAGTATCTCAGTCCAGTCAGTCACCAGAAATTGCGCTGTTGTTTGTTGTGTGTATGTCTGGCAGTATGTGGTAAAATGCCAGCTGTTTAGATTTCTTCACTAAAAGTCTAAAAAAATCACATATAGACTGAACGGAATGAGGACTTTTCAAAACAGCCGCAACATTCTGTGCATTAGTGATATCTTTTCTCATGAGTCCAGCAGTTGTGTTTATTGTATTCATGAATATGGTTTGAGCCTGCATCCATAACTCAATTATATTACAAGAAACTGTGCTTTATTTCGCTTTGTCTACATTAGGGTGAATATTAAACCCTTGTTATGATAAGATAACAATGTTGTATTATATTTGTGGTGTAACAGCCACATCAGTCCTGTGCAGATTTCATTGGTATTAGACTATAGGATGTTTTGGCAAGAAAGGATAATGCCCCTTGAAATTTGTTCATTGCTTTCACCATTTAAAAAAAGTTTCACCTGCTTGTGTTGTAAGACCATGCATGCCCTTTATTCAGCTTTTAAAAAAATATCCACAAAATTTACTGTCTTATACATAGTTGGGAGGCTATGCACACCTATCCACAACTTGAAATTGATTGTAAAGATACAGAACATGTTAGAGCCATTATCCATTTATAAATTGTTTTTAATTTGTCCTAATAATTTGGTCAGTATGCTCTTACTTGTCTCAAAAATGTTGAAATCAAGAAATGAAGCATATAAGATAATTATCTGCTGTTTGTGATCAGAGACATTTTCCCTGTTACACTAAGCCTCTTGCTTATTTTTGGCCCTTCTGTTTACTCTCTCTTTTTGTTTCTTTGGTTTGAGTGGTAATTTGGGATAACCCTATCTCCACTACCAAGATTATTTTTGACTCAGGTTTAGTCCATGAAATGATTTTACACCTAGTGCCCAGACAGGTGGGGTTTTAGAATGCATACTTGCCTTCAGCATTTGTCACTGCATATAATGAGACAAATTCAGTGCTGAAGGTTGAGATTCCCCTGCATATCTAGTTGAAAATAAAGTCGCTGCATGTTGGAGGTTTCTCCTATTTCTGTTTAATGTTGTGAGTATGGAATATTTTGTGCAGGTTATGTCATGGTTAAATTCTAGGCAGACAAGCTATGAATCAAGTTTTGTGAAAGCATACAGAGTCAAAGTGACTGGATCTGCCAGAGATAGAAAGGGGATGGGATGAATGAATGAATGTAAAAATAACATTAGTTGTTTAATATAATCTTGAGATAATATTGCGGAGGAGGTTTGAAGATTCTGCACTTGCCTTTTTCTATACATATTATTATTATATATATGTATACTTTCTTCAGTTTTCCTGCCATCCTTTTCATTTTCGGAAAAGAATACTTAAACATGCTCCTTGGTTTAGCCACCTTTGCATGCATTAAGTTTCATGCATGTTGTCCTCTAGTTCTAGTTTCAGCCAGGTCCCCTATCCTCTGTCTGAGCTGTGGCACAGACAAAAAGAGTTTAAGACCTACACTATAAGCAAAGATGTCATTTCATTGTTTCAGATAGAAATAACAGTGCTTAAACTGGTCATGCAAAGGCTAACTTTTTCATAACACTGTATACTTACATGATGAAAGACTATGTACTCTCATTAAGCACTGGTTAATTATTCATGCAGCTGCTGCTACCTGACGCCCACATTATCACACAGACTAGGCTTGCTGTAACAGGTTGCCCATGCAGATATTTCATGGTGAAGGAAACAAATAATTCATTGGATTCTGTAGTTCATCATTATTTGACCATACTGCATACTTGTGAAATAGTCAATGAACTATCCTTAGCAAGTTTCTTGTTTTATCTCCTGGCCTCTCCCCATGTCCAAACAAACCAAAAAAAAAAAAAATGAAGGCCAGAGGCTTACATCTAACACATATATATCAAAATGCATCCTAAGGGTACTGGGAAGAGGGAGGGCACACATGTTGGAGAGTGGAAGGTGTGGATCAAAGGATGCTTTGTCATTGTTATTGCCACTTCAGTATTCATTTATGATGAAAAATTGTTTTAAATTTTTGAGCCATGTTATGGCCACATTTATTTCTGATGCAGGGTGGGAGAAGAGAAAAGAGCCGTTATTGTATCCTACAAAACACAAGTTTACTGTACAATTCAAATCAGTATCGGTAGTAAATAGCAGCACATTTCATTGCGCATGATTTCTCACAAAAATCTCACTCATAAGAAAGTCTGAGTTGACACACAGACTGTTAAAGTTTATCTCGTCTCTCCATAGAGACAGATAAGTTTGAGTCTACCTAGCCTATTGCAGTAAATATAGCCCTTTAAAAAATACCTTGCGAAAAGCATCTCAGATACCTACTACCCTATTTATTTTAGTTGTATTTTGTAAGCAAGGCCTCTAGCAAAGCAATGATATTTTATCATCTGCTGTATGCATTTACTGGAATCAGTATGCGTGATGTGTCTGCTGATGTTGAAAACAGTGCATTGTATATGATACTGCACAGTTTGACTCATTTGTGGTAAAGTCAAATTTCCAATTACCTTTGGTTAACACTTATTGGAAATCAGTGTAAGACAGCTGAAAAGTCAGTGTTTCAGGGTCCACTGCAAATATAGTTTCCCAGACTCTATGTATGGTTCATGGGTATTGGAAATCCAGTGTCTTGCAGTGAGTTTAGTCAAGTAATAGAGTATGTTTCTGCCAACAGCTGAGTATGAGAAAGTCACATAAACATTATAAGCATAACATTTGCAGTTTTCCCCATGGCAAAGTAGAGTCATACATGATTATTTTGGGACTTGAGATATGCCCCACATTTCATATGTTAAGAATGTTCATCTTATATTTTCTGTTGGGTGGTAGTGCTTCATTATATTTTCCATAGTACTCTGAAGCTCTGGACTCCATCAAAACATTTGTCCTACATTTAGTCACAAATTGCTTATTGGGGTGAGACTTGACATGTGTATTTGATCGTTGCATGGCATATTTCATTTACTTTGGCAAAGATTCAGCCTATTGCATCAATATGTCAAACCACAGATTTCCATCAAGCTAGTAACTGATATTGACTGTTTTTGGTGAAACAGATGTGGGAAACAACTGACATCATTTGGATGTGCACCTGAAAGCTACATGCGGCAGTGGAGTCTCATGTGGTCAAGAATGTAGTAAATGTCTATGCCAGGCGGGAGTTGAATGTCTTTACTGGTTTTGTATCATGTTCATGGTTACTTTTGTGTTTTTGAAAAATTTTTGGGGTGAAGCTGTACACTGATCCTAGAAATTATTCTTTTGTTGTCAACAGTGGATGGAAGACTCAAAGGGAGAAAAGAAAAGAGCAAGGGCTAAGCCTGCTACCTCTATACAGCTGACGAATGTAAGTAATATGATATGTATTTCCCTTCTTAGTATTCAAGGATGAATTGGGCAATGGGGGAAGATGCACTGTTTACCTATGATTTGAGAGTGAATGGTATTACTATTATGAAACACGCCCCTGTGACAGGCTTAGTTATTTCAATGTGAGTTTGTAGATCCCAGATTTTTTTGGAATGATTTCATTTTCTTCAAATTGCTACATATACAGTAATATGCATTCGTATCTAACATGAGATACTGTTATTGGAATGGGATATTTTCCTAAAATTTAATTCCCTTGAAACTACTGGGTGCGCTCCATATGTCTGGGCATGCTTCACACTTTTTACTTATCCTCACTGTAACTATCAAACTTATTACAAGACTTGTTCTAGTATTTCATATATGATAACAAACTTTGACTCCTGAACTCTCAGAGGTGCTCATCATAACCATGCAAAATTTTTGCAACCCACACCTGGTCAAGAAAGACATATATGAGGCTGTTGAAATTAATATGCAACTAGAACTGTGAACTTTATCAGTGGGTTGTGTCAGCACATCAGGGCGTCTTATACAGGCAGGGGATACTTTGTGCTTTGTCTTTATCAATTTCAAAACATTGTTGACAATATTTAATAAGAATCACTTTTTGAAAGTTCTGAAAATGGTTAGTATCACGGAGAAGCCCAAGCACATATCTTTGCAGTTGACAATGTGGTCACAATTTGTTCTCAAATTTACATGATCAGAAAACTCTTGGAGACCTGTTTTCATAGTGTGTGATTCAAGAGTTAATATTCTTTGTATTTGAGGAAAATGACCCATTGTAAAATAGCAGATGTGATACTTTTTTTAAAAAAATGGTCAAAATTCTGTTATCATTGCCTCTTCTTCTCTTCCCCCTCTTCCCCCCCCCNACATCTCAAATTCACAAATGTGCCATTTGCACATGTATGCAAATTTACCTGTAGTATAAATTGCATTGTGAGCTTAAAAAGTTCCTGAAAATTGTTCATACTGATAAGGCATCTCTGACTGGTCATAAATCTGCTGTATGTCGAGGTAGAGTTTGAGCCTTTTTCCAGATTTTTTTTTCCCACTTAAACCTTTGTTTTTTTTTCTCCAGGTATCCAAAACTACTAGCAAGCCAGCAGTAACTACACCCCCTGGTGATGCAGTCAAACCACCGCAGAATCAGAAGGTTGAGGTGAAGGCCCCAGAGGCTGCTTCAAACTCAGCTACCAATGATCTCATAGGTTTAGGTGAGATTTCTTTAATCTACTCTTTTCATTTCTTTCTTTCCCAGTCACATAAGAAGCCACTTGCCCCATACACATTTAAATTGTAAAGGAATTGTTGACAGCACTATCAGAATCAGTTTTCTTGAGCTCAGTTGAGTTTTCTTTTGCGGTCATCTTCATGATTAGTCAGTTTTTAACTCTCTTACTGAACAAAACAGAGGCAAAAAACACCTGATTAATCCATTACATACACAGTGGATTTATTGCTTGCTATCATATTTAACAAACCTGAAAAGAAAAATGCTTATAAAAGGGCCATAGATGTGTCAAAAATTATTAAGTCTAGGGACAATTTTTTCAAGCTGAAAATTACACACCATCTTATTGCTTGGTATGTAATTTTTCTAGTAGTGCTACATTTGCTGTGCTCAAATGCAAGAATGGCTCAGGTAATGCTAGGATAGGTTGAACATACACAAAGAAAGAAGCCAGTTCTGCATTGCATAATGACAGAATGTCATGGAGGTAAGCCAGTGAAGTATTTCAGAGATCACATACATTCTGGGTTATAGAATTTAGAGAATATAGCTTCTGATTTGCAAGAGAGGACAGCACTGTGAATTCCAGAGCTTTTTAACAAATTTGCTCCATTCCTCCTAGAGATATCCATATATAAGACTTTTCAGACATTTTGCAAGTTATTTTTCGTGATTGTAATCCCTACATGTATACTATTGCTTTTTAACTTCATTTAGCTCTGTGTGGTGTCTCTGGTAGACCCTTTTACAAGATATTTATATGGGGGGACAATGGATAATATGATAAATTGTCACTATGAGGCAATTTTTGCCAAACCAGTTTGTTTTGAATTTCTCTGGGCAGTACAGATGTCTATGTGGATCTTTGAAACAAAATAATATCATATGTCAGAGGAGCATAAAAAGCCAAAATATAATGTAAAATTAAATAGAAATTTTATTTTAATTATCAGTTTTCTTTAAAAAAGTAAAAGCAGAGAACTGTTCATCAATGATAGCGAAAAGTTTTGATGATGTACAGACCTTTAGCCTGGTATGGTTTGGAATCTTGGAGTGCATAATTTTGGGCTGATGAGAAGTCAGGCAGTTCCAGATACACAGGATAGTCTACAAAGGTAATAGGCCTAGCAGCATTACCTTGTGAAAATAATTGATTCCCTTGTGTATATTTGATTTTCCGATGAGGGTGCTGGAAACAGTCAACTCTTTATTCAATACATGTTGGTTGCTTGGATTTGTCAGATATAAAATTAATTCCTTTATCTGTCCATAACTTCTGGTGAGTATTCAGGGATTTACTTGGTTATACAATATGTGACATATGTGATAGTTTAGCAAAGGTTAGGGAATATATTTTATGACAAGTTTAAGCTTTTGTTGTTGTGTGGCTTTATTTTTTATTTAGCTTCAGTTTCAGGATTAATGCTTTATGACTTTATTTACATCTAGATTTAGGTTCTCCACAAACAAATGCTCATCGTAAGTGGCATCACTAATGCTTTCTTGTTATAACTGTGTGCTTTTGTGGTACCTTGGGAAAAAATTGACTTCAAAGTTTATATTATTTTTTTAATTGTTCCTGGCATTTATGTACTTCATTTCTTCTTCAACTGCTGATGTCTTCTTCATGCTTTTCCTGCTATTTTGTGAGTTGGACACTGGGATACAAGATTGCAAGGTGTTCCGTTTTACGAAATTTTGACTTTCGAGGAACGTTTTGTTGAACTTCCATCATTTGTTCATAGTTTTCAGCTATTTAATAACAGTTATAATAAACTAACTCAGCCATGAATCAGTTGATGAAAAGAACAGTGAACTAGAGTTCATGATTAATTTGCCCCTTTGCCCTGTAGTGAGTTAGGGTTCGTGATTCATTTTCCCATTTGCCCTATATCATATAATTTATCATGTGACACCATCATTTCTGAAATAAAATATCAAGTTATGGTTAGACTTGTGAATTCAAAACACAGTGCCGGCAGTAAGTAGCAAAACCATTTATCATTGATTATTCAAAATGTTTTAGATTAACGTTGTAAGGACATGGTGGTTTTGGAAAAAGGTCAGCATAGGGTGCATCATTAGTGCATTTCAACCCAGAGATACTCATGTAAATGATATCAGTCATATGTTCCAGCATGCCTTTTCTCTGATTTCCTGTCCTGACAGTTCTTTTTCTCATCCTTTTGGTTGGCTTTTTATTAAAAGAAGGATTTGTCCCCTATAAGGACATCTCTTTATTGCCTTTCACTACTGATGGGGGAATGCAGTACGATCACTTGACATGTGTCAGCCCAAAATGCAAGATTTTACATACTAGGGCTTGATATTTCCTCCCTCTTATCTTAGCATCATCTATTCTGTTTGTGCTAGGCAAGAAGAAATTAACAAAGTTGAGTAGCTGTCCCTGTCCATTAACAGGCAAATGGCAAAACCACATTATTTTCAAGAAGAATTGAAAGAAGACTCTTGAAGAAATTAGTAATATCAGATAGTCTCACCTTGCTGTCCCTCATAATGTGACCCTAAACTAGCCTGCCAGTGAAATTAAATCACTTACATTCTGGCCTGTCTAAATTCAGGATTAGGTACAAGGACTATTTAAGTGGCTAGAGAGCAGGCCAAGTCATGGAAAATGTCGCAGTGAAACCTTGTGTCTTTCAGAAGACCTGCAGACTATTTCTTCTCTTGGTGATGGCTTTCCTGGTCATGGTTACTCCTCTCCAGTCTCATCCCTAACGTAATGAACATGCAATTTAGATCTTAAGGCATAATTGGCTGATGTTGCTTACTATGTTAGTGGTAATCTTACTATTTGATACTAACCTACAAATTGTGACTAATCAACAGTTATATACAAATGAGATTCAGAACAACAAGATGAAGTATCTTTGCTTTTCTGCAATTAATATCTTTTTTTGTGCTTATGCCTTTTCCTTATAACAGTTTAATATAATTACTAGATTGCTGGTTAATATTCTTGATATCTTTATTCTCAGCCGCAAATTTAATTACACTTGTAACATTCGTAATATTTTTAATTCCATGAGGTGTTAAGTCTGTGTTTTCCTTGTATCATTGAGAATGTTAGTGAATGTGTTTTTGACAGTAAAAGTTTATGTGGTGAGGCAAGTTTTTGTTCAGCCAACAGGACCTCAGGACCTCCAAAATCTGTGTTTATATTTGCTGCAATGCTCTGGTTCTGCGTCTTTGTTTTTTATATCAAATGTTTCTCCTGATGTTAAAATTATGGACAGTCATTGGCATTTGACATAAATTTAATGTGAACATATTAAGAACTCTCAAGACCTGTATTCAACTTTGTGTCCAGTGCATTTCATCCCTATTATACTTATACCCATCCGAAGACAGACTACAGAAAGTTGTAATGAAAGCTACAAATTGTCATAGATAATCATGGCCAAGTTCTGAGAATGAAAAGCGTTTATTAATAAAAGTAAATTGAACATAAGTATAATGTTTGGTGTATCCTTTGTATTCTGCAGAGGCTACAGTGCCAGTTCCCCCTGGAGGAGGCAATGAACTACTGGATTTGTTTGGTGGGCCCCAAAATACAGCCCCTGCTTCCTCAGACTCCACTCAGACAGGCGGCAGTGATCTCATGGTAATGCATTTTTTAACCTGAGCAGTAAAAGTTTACTTTATAAATCATGTAGAGTAGAGAGATGTTATCTCACAAGATGGATATACTGTGCAAGTAAGTACATTACTTTGTTTCTTTCAAACATAAATATCCTGCTTTTGAAAGTGCCAAAGGTGAAAATCAGAACTTCAGACCAGAAAATGCTTGGTCACAACCGATCATGTATATTCTATAGATGTCACACTTACTTCATGCTGTAACTAAATACTGTAAAGACTATGCTCATTCATGTTGTCTTTAATATCCTCAAGCTGAGAATGGTTCATAACTGCATTTTGTTGTATTTAGTTAGTAAAAATAGTCTTATTATTTGTATGTTTGGGTTATGAGCACTGTATGAGCTTGTTATGTCTCAATTCTAGAAGTTCTTGATATAATTCTCTGCCTTGGCATTTACAGCATTGGCTTAGTATTTCTAAGACCTTGTGCAATTGTATTTATGTTTTTTCCTCCACAGAATGGAACTTCAGATGGCAACCTATTTGTTGATGAGAAGGAGGACAAGAAGACCTCGGCCAAAGATTCTATCATGGCCCTCTATGGCGGAGGTTTTGGGGGCATGCAGCCACAAATGTATGGCGTTCCAGGTTGGTATTTTTACTTTCCTTTGGTACTGTACTATGTTGTCCTATTGTTTTAATACAGAAGAGGGGTGAGCACATTTCATGATGAGGAACTCCCATCAAAATGAAAGGTATTCTAACAACCAGCAACAGAAGAGGTGCTCAGAGCTTGAACCAGATGTTTCGCTTTGTAGATTACTGATCAAATGATGCAGTAGACCATTTTTTTATCATTAAGGATGTGCTGACAATATATACTAATAAATGTATGCTGGCCCCTCAGTGTAGTGAATGGAATGATTTTGGTGTCTAGCTCTGTAGAAATGGACTTCAGGGTAGCACATAAGCAGGATTCCTATGGACTGTGGGATGCAAGAGTTCTGTGAAATGAGCACATTCGACAGAGTTTATATGGAATCTGAAAAGCCTGGAAAAAGTCTAAAACAGTGAAAATCTAAATTTCAGACTTAAAGCAAATCTAGAAACACGTGGCTTATTAAGGTTATTTCTGGACTTCAGTTTAAGTCTGAAATTATCAGGGACAAATTGTTGTAAGGAGTTTTAATAACTTTGTTTCCACTCCTAGCACTCCGTGCCTAAAAACTGGGATCATTTTGAAATGATTGGGGACATTTTGTAGACTGTTTTGTGTGAGATTTATCTATTGAATCAATATTTAACAGTGCTTCATCATGTCTGGAGAATTGTTCTCAAGATCTTGAAAAAGTCCAGAATCTCATTTTCCAGATTGTATGTGCATCCTGATTCTTTTGATTTTGGAATGTGACATTGGGTTCATAGCCGGTTGATCAAGAGATACGAAAAATTTAAGATTTACTCACTGCATGCGTGGTATATTTTTTACTGACACGGAAGAGCAGCATAATGTGCATGAGTATTCACATGGTCTGTAGGAACCTGCCCAGTCGTCTTTCCAGTATCACCCTGTTCATTAGTGACTCTGAAGGTTTCTAGGCTTTTATGTTTCACTGGTGAGCGTTTCTGAACACAGTAGTCCATTCTGCATGATTTTGTATTTTTTGTCTTTAGAGACTCATGTTGTCAGAAGGAGACAACTTGTGTTTCCAGATTTAGATCTAAAATCTGTACAATTTTTGGGATTTAAGATAAGATTAATTGTTTGCATGATTGAGCTACTGAAGTTTTTTATTGCCATCAGTCTGTCTGACTGAAATGAATATCTGGATCTGGGTAGCAATAGTTTCAAGAATATGTAGGCGTTCCTCACAAATCATCAAATGCACCTACAATCTACTATGTGCTCAACAGTTTGCTGTTGTGTTGTGTTTTGTTGTTGTAGTGTTTTAAATGCATAGCTGTACTGACATTACTCTACAATGGTGTTGATCATATTGTTGTCTGTCACCCTTGGCAAGTCAGTTCCTAAGCTATAGTGTCACCTTGTTAACCATTTTGTTGCTTGACTATGTTCCAGGTTTTGGAGCTCAGTATTACAATGTTCAGCATTATGGTAATTTTCTTGCTGCGCCACAGTTTATGATAATTAACCATCTTGCATTTGCTTGTTTTTCAGTATTACAATACAAAACAACCTCACCATTTAAACATTCCTTCTGCTTATTATCAAAAATGCTCTTGTCAACTAGGGGAGAAACTTTATGTCGTATGTGTAGTGTATTGCTTTTGTTTTAAATACAAAAGTATGGGAATTTGCTTCAAAAGGAGATGAAGAGAAAGAAAATTATTTGATCCTTTGTTGTCAGCATATATGTATATGATATATATTGTTCTTAGATCTACAAATCTAACAGATGCTTATTGTTGATGATTCTTGTTAAACTGGGGTCAACCAAATTTGGTTAGTCAGTTGGTCTAGATTTGGTCAAATTTTAACTATGCATTCTCAGATTAGTCCCAGGCATGTTCAGTTATTGATGCTATGGTGACATTAACTTCTACTTATTGGTGTGCAGGAAACTAGGAATTCATTTCCCTACATCAGTTCTGTTAGTATTAGGGTCCATGATAATGATATGGAATTGGAGATACCTGCTATGTACAAAGACATTATAAATTTTGGGAAGTGAGGAGAGCACTACTATCAGTTTGGCAAAAAAAAAATAAATGAGAGACTGTAGAAGTTGAATCTAGTAAATTTGATGTGATGTTAATTGGGGAAGCATGGTACTCTCCAGTTATCCTGTTAGTACCATAGCCATTACACAACACTGACCAGCCGTGCATTTCAATGCAGAATGATAGCATCTGGTCTTTTAATTCACCGAGTATGATTTATTGATACTAACTTTATTTTTCCTTGAGAACAAGTTCTCAACGGTAGGGAAAAAAAAGAGGCACTCAACTTATCTGCAAATTAATTTCTTATGTGCTTATGTTGCTCTTATCTTAGCAAATTTTGGTCATGGAGATGGGATAGCTGTTGTTACCAGTTTGATAATGGGCTGCTGAACATCTCTTTCATGAATTATGAACTATCTGATACAATTAGTGGAAGAGTTCAAAATTTTTTTTAAAAAAATTTTTCCTCACTACTGCATGGCAAAGATTCCCTCTTACCTAACCACTGCTGCTGCATATGAATTAAGTAAATTTTGGTGGTTTTTTTTTGTTCAGGCATCCACATAAAACTTGCAATTGTTGTAGTTCTCCATAGTGAAATACTATCTGAAATTACCTAGGAAAGAGTAGCACCTCTATTATAGAGGGGACCATCTCATTCAGGAAGCTGTTGCCTGAGTATGGTGCTAGGCTCATTGTGTCGTGATAATAGCATGTAATGAAAGGCATGATGATATCTACACAACCAGTAGCTGAGTCAGAAGAACACAACTTTTTCCCTATCTATACATCCAGTGAGCACATTTGCTAAATGCACTTGCCTTATCTTATCCTTTACAACTCTTCACTCAGAGTGAATAAATCAGCTTGATAATCCTTTGTAAAAGCAAAGCACAATCACTTTGAAGTTCAGCAGTACAGTATCAGTATGAATTATTGCAGTTATACAGTCGAGCAAAGACACCTATAACCTTTCAGATTTGATTTTTTTCTTGTTCACTAGTCCTTCACTTATTTCTTAAAATTTACTAACATTGATGAGAAGAATTAGAAGAATTTAAGTGACTGATAATAAATTGAAGATCTTTAGGTTCCATTAGGATGGGAGGACTTCTGATGAGACAAAAATCAGCAGCACCATTTTCTTAAAGAGTCATACTTCCTGTAAAATTTAAAGAGTTCACCCTTGAGACCAATACTGGACATATGACTTGCAGGAGGTAAAAATATTGAAATAATTTCCACATCTGCATTTTTAATATTCATGAACAAGTTAACTTTAGAAGGGGGGGGAGGGAAGGGGGGGAGAGTATCTTAAGGTGTGCACATGATACTTATTATTGAAAATGAAATAAACTTATGGTCTTGTCAGTGCTTAAAAGCTTTGCCATTACCAAAGGCAATTCCCTTTTCCCTCAAATGGGCAGTATAAATTTCTTCTTGTGGCTTTGGCCTGTGTGGTTGGAGTGCTGGAATATGGAATTTCCAAACATTAGCTTCAACGATTTCTGCTGGTGGCACAGTATCTCATCCACTGGCTGCTGTCTAATGTGCTGGCTGGTGTCTAATGTGCTTTGTATTTGGGTGAGCTGGTGTGTATTCAACATCTTATATTCAGATCCAACACATCTAAAAATGTGCTTTTGATTCCTAGCAGATACATTAATTTTATAGCAAACTGATATCCTCCTTGTAAGGAAGCATACTGTAGACATTATCCTAGGAAGGAGTATGTTTGCTGATTTCGAATTAAAAAATGATTTTTGGAGCAAGATCTGCAGTTTTACAAACAAAATTTGACCAAGGGTCCTGGCTCTCATGGGCCTGCATGATAAGATTTGGTGCAGAATATACAATTTTAGACCAAATGATCTGGAACATGGAACTGTCTTATTAATTTAATTGAAGGTTTCAGAAAATTCATGTAGTTTACATTTGTCATTCATATTTGTCTCCAAAAGAATACAGAGTTGAAATTATTGTCTATGGGGCAGTGACAGTATGAATGTCTGTTTATTCTAGTTTGTGTGAAAAAAGTACAGGCACTTTCAGAAATGGTTTCATTTGTCTTTGAATGGCTGACATATGGATTTTAATTTGTTTGATGATTGAACTCTTGCCTGCTTTTTCACCAATACCTTTTTAAGTTTGCTCTTTGATTGCCTTCTTCGGGGACATGGAGGTAGTCACATGTAATAGAATTGGAAGTGTGTAGATGTTGTCCAGTAGAATGTGATTGGTCTGGTTGGTTTTCAAGAACTGTGACAGGGTGAGACTTTAACATATAACAATGTGCTACTATACCTATCAGCTTCACAGCCTGAGATGGTTGCTGCCACCCCTAACGCAGCCATGCCAATGTATATGAATGGATCAGACGATCTGATGAAGCCACACGACAACAATCCCTTTATGATTCCTCCACAAGCCTTTGCTCAAGTGGCACAGAATTGTGGTGCACCCTTCAGTCAGCCTCAGTTCATGGTCTCCCCATCTTATGGTCAGCCGGTTACTGCTTTTATTGGCACTACAGTCGGTCAGCAACCATCTTTTAACCAGCCACCTGCTTCCTTCGCAGCTTTGACCACTCAGCAGGTGCCTGCTAGCCATTCAGCTGCAATGTTTGGTGTCTCATCCAATCAGATGGCTTCTGGTACCAACATGAAGTCTAGCCAGTATCCAACATTTAGCCAATCTTCCTTCAATGGGCTCCAGAAAACAGCTCCAATATCCAGTACTTCTCAAGCTCCAGCATCTTTTGGCCAGTTCAGTTCTCCCCCAAAGCAAGCTCAGGCTTTTCACGATAAGCCAAGACCTTTGATGGATTCACAAAATTTTGGTCTGTCCTTGGGGTCTAATCCTGCACGAGGATATTACAACCAGGTGCAGCCTACTTTCAGTGGTAACCAAGGTAAAACATGCATTGACCTTGGGTTGGTGGAAGCTTCTGCTTTCTTTCCTCTTCAGTTTCAAATTTGTTTGCACGTGGAAGATTGGTTTCATTGTCTGGGGTCCTGCTTGCAGTTTCATGTCTGGACTCTTACCTCATTTCTTCCCAGTTTGTTATTTTATTATTATTTCTCACTTGCTCACATTTGATGATGCCCAAGAATGCTGCGTTACTGTTTCTTCCTTATGCAGAAGTTTAATTTTATATAAATTAAAGGTGGAAGCTTACGCATTTGGAAATGATTTTCACAGTTTTCAACTTAGCCTTAAAGGAACAAGGAAAGATTAATTTAAATGTTGTTGAACATGTGTGTTGTGAAATTGAAGTGAACTTCCAAATTATTTTGTAAAAAGTATAATGTTTTGCAATATGTGTAACTGCATACTGATGTTATCCAACTATCACTTTAGGACCCATGAAGTGTTTCAGAATATTGTTGGCTTTGTACAGAGTGACACCCAAAATTTGAACCCTCCGTTTTCACTATAAGAGATAGCCATACAGAATTTTCAAACAGTATAGCTAAACCCCTGATACCAACACATTGAAAAGTTGATTGCTTACCATGCACAGCATGGTAAGCAATCAACTTTGACATGTATGTCTCAAAAATATGTGCATTTCAAATATGCACTCAGCTTTTATGACTGAAAAACTTGTGGCTGACTTTCATCGTGAAGAATTCTAAAACCTTGTAGTGACCTTTTCTTCCTAACGCATTTCAGTTTATTCATTTTCCCCTAACTTTAAACTACTCTGAATTCTGAAGTTAAGGTAGGAAGAGACTGTTGAGAACTTGAAATGTCTAAAATCATGTTGACAGAGACCCAAAATGCTCGTTCAGGAAGAACAGCTGAAAGGAAAGTGCATGTTTCAATAAATCTCTTATCAAAATTGTTTTAAAAAGACATTTTGTCACAGCTGATGAAAGTTCACAAAGGTTCCATGGAATGGAAATAGAAAAAGCATCTGTCCTTTATCTTTTATCTCCCCCATACACATTTGCACTGTTGCTCAAAGACCTCTTTTATATCTGTACCAATACATGTCATTAGTAGTTCTGTAAAAAAATTGGATTGATCATAAATGTTTTTCACAAATCTTCCATGTTGATTTGCTCTTTGCCTTTCCTTTGTTAAAGTATCTTCTCAAATCTTTAAGTCATTTCATGCAGTGTGACACGTAATACACTTCTAATGTATTGCTTAGCATTACATTGCGCAGTAATTGGAAATGTGGCCACTAATTTAAGAGAACCGTTCCTGTGTTTATACTTATATCATAGGCTCAAAATTTGTCATGATCATCTCTCTATCATGACGTTTGCTGTTGAAAAGTTTGAAACATATCTATTGATTCTCATGAACAGCCATTCTATGAATGGGACATTAGGTGAAGATTGTCTGCAGCATGGAAATCCTTGCACCATCACTGAGATGCAGCAGCAGTATAATATGTGAATCAGCATGCACTCATGGATGACTACATTTACGGGTTTACTCATTTATGCAGTGCTCAGTGCCTTCATACTGCATACTGTTAGCAGTGAATGGAAAGCGGACTTCAAATTTAGAAAAGTGAAATAGGGGATGCAGCACAAACTTTCCTACACAATATTAATAGAATCTTGTACCTTTATTGAGCAGACATTGATATGAAACATCCTCTATTGAATTTCACACTTGTTAATGGTTCGGACAGAATATTACAATAAGTGGATTCAGAGTTTATTGCATTCAAAAATAGCGTGCCACACCCGTGGTGCACTCTTATAATATAGATTATTGTCAAAGTTACAAAAAAAAAAATGGAGCGTTCACTTTTTGTTCTGTCATTCTGTACAAGAATGTTTTGTAATGAACATGTACAAGTATCTGTAACACAGAATACATGCTAATCTAAATGGATTGCCTCTAGTGTGTATTACAGTAAGGGATAGAGTCAAAATTTCATCTAGGATTACTGTATTTAGTTAATATAATTTAGCAAGCCTTGCCACCAAACTTCCTATAAAGAAGAGGTTACTTGGAGACACCTTCAGGTAACATGTGGCATTGTTCAAGGGTTTCTACCAGTAGCCTTTCATGCTGCCCTGGATTACATACACTTTTGAGAGCTGTTTGCCTTAGGTGTGGTCAGTTTGGCATGTGGATGAATATGTTGTTACATAAAAACCTCAATAAATGTGAGGAAGACTTGTACAAGTGACAGTAGCTACTTTTGAAATCTGTTGTTGTATATTATGTTACTCATTTCAGTGTTATAGCTATGATTTGAGTTTGATTTCTTCTTTAAGAAAACAGTTGTTATTGTTCCATTTTTGTATGTAAAATGTTCAAGCAGAACAATGAATCCACTTCGGCTGGAGAAATTTGCTGACTTTTAATGCAGCATAAGACCACAACTCTACAATTATTTTCACTTTGACTTTATTGCGCTGTCCCTTTCATTTTCTGCACATTGCATTCTGTTTTTGTTTTGCCTTTCCTGTTTTCATTTCTAGCAGTTTCAGGCTGAGAAGCCGTGGATAAAAAAAAACCCAGCACTCCTCATTCTCGTTCCCATTCATTTGCTTTCTTCTTTGTAATTTTACTTCCTTTGGTCAAATGCATGAAATAAAAGCTGATTGATCAAACAGTGGATCAGCTTTATTGGTCAGTTGGCAAAAGCTGTCTGTTTTGTCATATTTTAGCACTTCAGAGCATGCAGACAAATGTTCATATTCAAGCCATTCCAAATATTCAGATGGACATTAACCGGTACCTCCTGATTTTATTTCACACAACTTGTATCCCCCCTTTCTATGCATGTTCATTGGTTAAGTATTTGTTCATTTTGAGTCAAGTAGTTAATGTTTGCAGAACAAATATTGTGTAAAAGTTTGTATGTTAGTATAAGACACACATTGTCTGCCAAGTTTACTGGTTTGTTTGTTTTGTTTGTTTGTTTGTTTGTTTGTTTGCTTTAGAACCCTTTGGACTCTTGGAAGACATATTAGAATAAAAAACACATTATTATCTGCTTTATTCTTCTTCATCGGTTGATATGTGTGATCACACAATATACTTGTATATGCACATTCCATTATCAAATTTACAAGTTAGGTGCTGTCACAACATTGGTTGTATTGTGTCTCATATCAAATGGCTGCCATAGAAAGTTTACAAAAAAAAAAAAGGCCTCTGTTTCCATCTTTCTGTGTTTGTCATGATTTATATTATAAGATGGACATCTGATTACAAACCCACTCTCTGAACCAAGCCATTGAGGGTGTATTGTCAGAAGTTCTGTGTTATTCATAGTGCTCTTTATTTGGGACTGTGAAATGGGAGTGTGCTGAGCAGAGGATTGTGTAAAGCAGTGGCTAGTGGCTGTGTCACCAGAGTACCATTGCATTCACACATGTAGCCCTTTGCTGAAATATTTGCCTTATTCTTCAGATATTATTGTTTTGAATTGTCATTCTCAAAATGACAATAATACTGTATGTGATACATCAGGACAAAGTCTGTAATATGTTGCACATACTGATTTTGAGAAAAATTTGAAAAATGATGGATGGAGTGAAAAAAGTATTAATTTTTAAAATTGGTATTTTCCTAGACCCATACTGGCATTTAATAATTTTGATACTTTGTGAACAGCATTTTTAGACTTTGCATTTTAATACCATTATCCTTGTAGTCCCTAGAATGTGACACGTTATTGAAATTATTATGTTGTGTCACGTAAGGAATGTACCTTATATGCATTCATATGGGAAACTATTCTTGGCTCTCTTATGTTTAACAGGAGGTGTTTACATGCCCCAAGGTCAGCAGCAAATGTATCCGGCAATGGCAGGACAACAGCAAGGCATGATGGATGCACCAGGAATGAGGCCACAAGGCATGATGGGGCAGCAACAAGGCATGATTGGACAACAGCAAGGCATGATGGGACAAAATCCAGGAATGGTACTGCATCATCAGGATATCAGTCTGCATTAATACAGTGACTTTAAAAGCAGCTTATGAAGGCACAGAAAGCTGAGTGACCATTACTTTTTACATTGAACAGGATGCCCGTGTTACAGGGTAGTCTTAATAACTGGCTTAACTTGTTAATTCTCTGCTGTTGTCATTACATTCCAGCTGCATTACACTGGTTTGAACAGTTGTAGATGGCTGATTTTTGTAATAATGTGGACTAAATTGAGAAGTTGTTCACAGTGTAGGCTGTAAGGTACTTTCAATTTTGTGATACACCCAGACAGGCTAATTACCAAAACCTGTCTAAACCTAGGTCTGTTCTGAAACACTTAACCTGTGCAGATCAGTCCTATTTTTAAAAAAATTGACAATTTGGAGCAGATTGTTCTGTGTAGTAACTTGTGAACATTTTGAAGGATATGTTAAGGATATTGCACACACAAAAAAAAAATGTGCAATAGGAAAAACAGTGTCCCATGATTACCTAACAAACATTTTGTAGTATAATTTACTAATTCATTTGATATGTCATTTTAGGGAATGATGGGGCAACAAGGCATGATGGGACAGCAGGGGATGATGGGGCAGCCTCAGGTCATGATGGGAAATCCAGCTATGAATGGACCACAGGTGAGAGAATTGATTCCTTCGAACATTGATATTATAAATTTCAAGACCATGAAATACAACGGACGCTCTGGTCTCTTTTGTTAGACATTTTATGGTAATGATAGGAAACTCACTATTCCATAGATAAAAAAATGTATTCAAAGGGAGAATCTTCATCAAATAAGTACTTCAGTCCTTTACTTTAGCAAGAATGTCACTCATTTTTCCTGCAGGTTTCCAAACCTGTTGCAGCTTCACAGAAATTTGTGTGAACTTTTGGTCTCATGGTCAGAAAACTTTATATTTAAAGAGATAATTCATGATTGTTAGATTTCTACATAAAGCTATCTCTTGAACAATAAAACAATAAACATGTCTCTTAAGCAGTAAAGAAGCATAAATTGACTACAAAATTGTACAGCACAGACAACACAGAAAGAGAGGGCAGACTTGCAAACACCTAAATCTCAAGGGCCAAGCAACAGATAAGGCTATGACTAAAACTTAATCCCCAGTTTGACTCTTTTCATTAGTAATTCACACATGTGTTTCTCAGTATCAGAAATTAATTGATTGTTAAAACAAAAGCTAGGATTAGGAAAATCTGCCTCAGAATCGTGTGTTTCTCCCAGGGTCTGTTGGAGCTGGTTTTAGGGAAGAGAACTTCCTTTTGAGAACCCTTGAATACCCCTCGGGTGCCACCAAAGGATTCTGCGGCCTTAGATGTCTTCCTTTCAGTCATGATTCATATTGTCTTGGCACATTCGTGTATGTGTCCTACAAACTCTATGAGCTGAACCCACCAAATGCCTGTGCAAGACAAGAGCAAGTCCAAGCCGAGTGATAAGTCAGTCCTAGCACTCCCCAAGCCAGGCCCATTCTTTATGTCTGAAGATGAAAGCATAATTGCCGAATTTGTGTCCTGTATGAATTCCTTTCTCCTAATGAGTTTTCAAACAGCGTCTGCAGTAGCATGGAATTTGCAAACCCTGATCTTCCTGACTGGAAGCAATCTTTTATCAATTAATTCTAAGGTATCCTAGGGATGGCCTTACCCAAACTGCCAATAGAAATTCAGATCTTCAAATTTCTTTTTTCTGACGGTTGTCTCTGGTTCTTGGACAGATCTCGGATGGCATTTGTGGAGGTGCCAATATTTTTAGGTTTTGAAAGAGTAGCATCCCTTTTTATGCTATGAGAAATGTCCAGTCATAGTGCAGGTTCACTGCGAGATATGTGAGTTTGTATTCTGATGAGCATTTTTTATCACTTTTGTGAAAGATTCTATAGTCAGAGCTCACCCAGAATATGGGTTCAGATAATTAAATGTTGTTCTTTCATTTCTGTCCTAGATGGGGATGTACAACGGGCAGAATAATATGATGGCTGGGAATCCAGGCATGTTTGCACCACAACAGATGCAGCAGTTGCAATTTCAGCAGGTAATGCATAGGAGGATAGTATGCATAGCTACCGATAAGATATAACAGTACAATACAATACAAACTGAAATGGCGCCCATTTTTTATCCATTTTCTATGTGCTTAATATACTGCTCTCAGCTGTGAGACCATAATACATCATAAAATCAACATAGTCCTTAGAGAGCTTCCATCCCGAATTTTTCTGTGTGCTTCCACAGACCAATACATCCCTGATTTAGAGATTTTTTTTTTTTTGTGTGGCTTCTTTGGATATCACATGACATGATGAATGAAATTCAAAGAGATGTGAGCAGTATATGTGTAATTAAACTTGTATATATGTGCGATTACTCCAAATATTTGATTAACAGTTATTCATTGTTTTTATGAAGGTATAGTGGACATGCTGATACTGGAGCAAACAAAACCGTAAAGATGGCTTGTAATTTTCTTGCTTTTATACCATTACAGATGCAGCAGCAGATGACAAACTTGAAACTTCATGGGGCTCAAATGGGCAATGTTCCACAACAGGCAACCTCTGGCTCTGGTGGCTGGGGCAACCCAGGGCAAGGACAGACACTATCCACTAACCTGTGGCAATGATAGTTTGTTGATTTCTGGTCAGAAATATTTGTAGATTATCACTGTGTTATTTCTTTTTTTTAATTGCATTAGACCAATGTGTGGAGCTGCAATGAATTTGTAATCGTTATTTATATTCTGGCATTTGAGGCAAATAATTATGAATGAACCATTGATCCATTCTTGATGTTCCTAAAAGATTACTGTTAAGCACGATTTATGGTTTTGGTATCTGTATTTGCAGATGACATTGTTGAGCAATATGAATTTCTCAGAATGTCATAAAACATCCCATCAGTCATTCATAGACAAGGTTATCTTTGATTTGTCACTACATTTGTTCCTTTATTATTATTTGCCACAAAACCTTTACCAAGGATGTGGATCAGTACCCATGAAGGCTGGGCTGCTCAATTCTAAAGTTTTAGCACAGCTGATCTTTTTCTCGAGCTCAATCCATTGACTTAACCTTTGAGGATCACACCTCAGGACTGATCCTTCATTCTGAACTTATGAGTTGCATATCTGGGATAACTAATGGTTAATCATGCTCGCACAACAAGTTCCCAATTGAAAATTCATTGTTGCAGTCTCTCTAAATATAGGTAGTATCAGTGAAGCTGTTTTCATTAGATTATAGTAAGGATGTGTTGGAAAGACTGTGGGGACAGTCTGTTTTGGTATCATGAAGATACTTTTATTGCTTATATAAAGACCTCTAAATTGGAGGCTGAAAAGAAAACAACACCCACTCTATAAGTTGAAGTCAAACAAAAGGACTCTTGGATTAGGGAAAGAGGGGGAAGGGTTAGGGAGAAGGAAGGTAGCATGAAAGCTATCCAAATGCGAAGTGTAATCAAATGCAGGTTGAGCTGCAATGTGCAGTCCTTAGGGATATTATATGTTAGCGCGATCAAGAGCGCTCAAACTAGAACAAGCTCCCACGTGATAAAGATTGAACCAGGATCAGTCTTTGTGATCCATGCTGTAATATTGCTGGAGTTAATCCCACTTTCCAAAATTTTAATGAGAGATTGGCCCAGCACTACTACCCATTCACCTGCACCGTCATGACATGAGTCATCATCATCATTGGCAGAAATTGGTCCACCTGGACAGTGCTTGGCAGCATGAGGAAATGTTTCCTTCATTAACCTGCTTATACTTTTTACAAGTGCTCAGTCTTTATTTACCTTGTGAATGACCATACATGACATAGGCCAGATAAGATGTCCTTCTTGCTTTATGCTTGTTAGTACTAATCCACATCCTTGCTCATTTAATTCATACATGTTAATTCTTTTCAAGAATTTTCATTTGTATAGCTCTGTTCTGTGAAAGAGAGGCAACAACTAGAGACTAGGCTTGATTTAATGGGATTAAACTGGTTTGGATTTTATTATTTCAGTTAGGAAAGTTTCGATAGGAATTGGACATGTTTATTGTCAGTGTTAGAAGTCTAGTCCAGTTGTCATTATAGTGCTTATCTTACCTGTTCATTGTTATAAAATAATGAAGTGATGGGCAGCTTGTTAAAAGATGGGCTAAGAGGCAACTGTCTGAACTGAGATGCAATCAGAAAAGATAGCATCAATTTTATTGTTGCCAGCTTAACGCTGATGGTGTCATTTTTGAGACTAGGTAAAGAAATTCATAGATAAATTGAACCGCCCAGATTTTCAGACCAGGCTGGTACCTGGTAAAAGACTGGCGTCATTTTTATTGGATAGCTATATGAAAATATTACTTTGGAGAACTGTATTTCATTTCTTATGGGCGTATAATGTTGCAGAGAATGCTTGTTTGTGATCAGAGATGGTCTTGTTTATTGTAAATGTTCATCTGATGAGATCATCGTCAATTGGCAAGCTTTTGTTTCTCACAACTGGCGCTTTGCTGAATTTCTCATACGCAATAAAATTTCACCACTACTGGTGATCTACTGTTTTGATGATTTTCTGAAAGTTTAGTGCTTTAGTTTACTTTGGGTTAGCCTACAAGTTCAGAATGGACCAAAACAGAAATGGAGAATAAAAATAAAGGCAATTGCCGGTACCTGAATTTAGTAAGAAAGTGTCCAAAATCATTTGTTGGAGATAGCTTAGTTATTTAACAGGAAGAATAACCATAGCTTTTACTTTGAAGAAAACTGTGATTTCTTGTCCATCTTTACGATGAATAACATAAATGGTAATAGTTGGTAGACAAAATATGTTCATGATAATAATATGCACTTTGTACAGGTTTGACATGAAGTTCTCTGAGCTTTTTTTTTCTTTAAGTTTTATCATTGCTTGTTTGTCCTGTCTCACTACTCCTACTGACAGTGAAGTTACATTCCAGTATTGTTTAATACCTTCTACAGATTGACATGCATGGGACAGTTTTCAAAATGTTTGGACATTTCAGATAGGGTCTACTAAAAGATAATGAATATAAGATTCATCAAAAAGGCACATATGCACTTAATTACATCCTCTGCAAGAGTTTTCATTAATCTTGAGTTCAAGCCTATAACACAGCTGCTTCTTCTATTGAGTACCGGTAGGCTTATCCTGTGTTTGAGGATATTTAAGCTACACTGCAACCATCAGATTCGTTCATTACAGAGATCATTCCAGAGAATTGCTGGGTGAAACATTGTGTTGATAACTAAAGATGTGTAGGCTGTGTTCATGTGCACCACAATAGGGAAGGATATGGACTCATGGCAGGGCCAATGCATGCATGTGGTTGTTGCAAATGTCAATAATAGATTCTAGCATCAATACAGTGTTCATAGCTTGAATGATAACTGCAGTCATTTCCTACCTTGGGCAGCAGTCATGTTTACTAAAGCTGTATGTATAGAGAGCCAAGCCCATTATTGGTTTATAGAATACAAGTATTTGAATTAAAAAAAGATATGGGGTAATAATACATGTTGTAATTGGTTTACTGTGATAGTAAAATTTTAAAACATTCAAAACAGGAGAGGCCTGCTTGAAATTTCACTAACCAAGACTGATATTCATGTACATTTTTAAGGTCAGTTGTATCAGACTCGTCACTAGTGTCAGATAATTGATTATTGGGTATTCCAATTCCAATCCACTTATTTCTCACGCTGGGAGAAAGAAAAGTCTTAGTGTGGATATGCGTTTGTGGCTACTTGTATCCATAGTTGTTTTTCATTTTAAAATGTCTGCAGAACATAAAACCCTAGAGCATTTATTATTTGATACCACTGGATTATTTTCACATGCACAAACACTGAAATGAGCATGCAGCTTTGTTTTAGTACCTTTGGAAGCATTTTTGGTTACCTGAATTATCCATACTCTTCATTGTGGAGATGGATGGGAGGCATCCATGGGTAAGAAAAAGACTACATGTGAAACTTGCTCTGCAGCATGTGTGGGTACATTAATATATATATATGTACTACATTAATATAATATTGTAGAGAATGTGGATAACTTGATGCCCCACCAAGGCCTTCAAAGGTGACCAATAATGAATGCCTAGAATGGTCGGTTGTTTCATATGTAGACATATGCCCATCAGAAATTCAATCATCCAAGGTGCACAGTATCTATTAGAAAGAAATAGTATCTGCCATATGAGCCTGAGAAGGTAATCTACAGTGATTAGATAGACCAAATTATGAAATGTTATCCAACACTGCTTGTGTTGATTAACACAAACTTGACATTGACAAATGTTTTCAAGGCATCTAGTTGCATGAATATATAAAATCATGAGTACCACTGAAAGTTGCAAAGTTGAATTTTGTAATGTTGGGGCCTGCAGGTACAAAACTGCACCTGGCAGGAGTTTCAGCTGTCTTTAATGATCAGTTGGATAATTTCATCATGTGTCAATAGGAATGTATGGAAAATGAAACTGATCATGTGTAGGTCTGCTGCTAGTCAGCTGTCAACCCTGTGAGGACATGTACACCATCTTTGAGATATTTTCATAGTAAAATCCTCTTATTATATATATTGGTTATTTCCATTACTTTGTAATAGGTAGAGTATGTCCGTGTGATCTTTGATTTTATCTTTTGTTGTTTTCAATGTGTTTCATTATACTGTGACAAATGCGCTCATAGGCTTTTGAGTATTAGCAGATATTAGAGCTGTTTCAAAAGCAACTTTTCTGTGTGCATGTTTTGGGTAAGCAGATTGAAATTAGTTTCTGTATTTGTCAATAATTCCAATCACAGTGTAAAAGCTTACCCACAGGATGTAGGTGGCAGACATTCAATTATTCAGTCGATGAGATGAATGTGCACTGAGTCACTTTCTGTTAATTTGGGAATCTACTAACTTTACTTCATACTGATAGTACAATCCACCCCCCATCCCCCTCAGTTTTCCATAATCACAGCTTGCTGTGAAGTCCCACTTTATCACCCTTTGCTATTCTGTTTTGAAAAAAAATAAACTGCATGTAACAAGTTGCCAGCTCCAAAATACAGTACTTTCATTCTGGTAATTAGGAACTTCATTGATAATGTATCAGACAAAGTGGAACTCACAACACATCAGTACTTGGGACCAAGTTGTTGAATGTGTTGTATCAAAAGTGTTATCCAGAATGTCTTTAAGAATGAAAATTAAACCTTTTTACTCTGGATATATCAAGGAAATGTAACAAGCTCCTGTTGTATTCTGTTCTCTCTGCGAATTGATTATTCCACTCTGTTAATGATGTCATGTTAATAACTGTCTTGTTGTATCAGTGCTGATATTGAATTTAGACCTTTTTAGAGTTGTTATTTGTGTTATCCTAATGATTGAAGAAGCAGACACAGGGAAATGTCTTACAAGAACTGTTTGCAAATAACACTTTGTTTGATGAGACATTCTGAATGATTACATGTATTTAGAACCATATTTGTATACTATATATTTTTATAGTAAATTTTCAGACTCTGATAGCTCTCTGTGAGGCTTTGATAGAGAAAAAAAATTTCTTGTCGGCATTGTGTTCCGAAAATTTCATTGTCAATACATAGCTAATTTTAAAAAAAAAAAGAAAAAGCAAAATGTGTCAAGAATTGATCTTCCATATGGCAGGAGTTGATGTGTACACCCTCTCCGTGGACTGCAGACTTATGAGCCACACATTTAAATGTCTTACCGCACATGTACAGAAAATTAATGCACCACTTATGGAAAAAAGTGGGCAAACACATTAGGGATCACGCACTCAGCCCAGTTTGATCAAGCTCCCAGTAGAGGTTGGTGTTGGAGAATGAATGACAGAGATATTGCATAATCCAGTATGTGATATGCTTTCAGTTTCCATTATTTTGAGAAACGGTAGTTCACTCACATCCATGAAAAAAGGAGTTAAGTCTGTCAATCTCTCACGACCATTAAGCTGAAGTTGTGGCACTATCTGTTAGAGTTAGACATGAGTGTTCTTTGTTCCAGTGAATTACTGTGTGCACTGGTAGCTGTCATTCAGTTCTGTATATAATCTTAGCCATGTTCACTAATACTGTGTCTGGGAATAATGTACCGTGACTGAGCCAGTGGGTTAGTGTAGATATCACTGTTTTGACACCAGCTCATTGGTTTCCACTGTTTTTCAATGTACATTGTATGTATGTACTGTATTGAGATGCAGTATAATGTAATAAAATCAATGCTTTGAAAGTGAACAGACAGAAGCCCTTGTTGCATTGTTCATGTGTCAGTTGGCATTCATGTATACATGAATTAAGAGAGTTCGTAATCAGTAGTAAAACTAAAATTAAAACAGATTTCAGTTTTTTAAATCAGTCATTGAAAATCCTTTATTTAACAAAAGCGCTGTAATCAAAACCAATGGAGTTTCCAGGTTTTTTCCAAGACCTGGTTTCATCCCTGTTTGAAATATTACTTGTTGATATTAAATATCAACACATTTACAACAAAACCTGCATTACAATATAACATGCCCTCTGGATTGAGCTTATAAGACCATAACAATTATCCTTGGACTGCATCTGCCATAGTCTTGAAAAGAAAAGACCATGGACAGAAAGGGAACAGATGACACTTCTAAGGCTTCAAATGGAGTACCTTCACATTCCCCTCATTTTCCTTTCAGGAGAATAGAAATCAAGTTGGATATGCAATCGAAATGCACCCGTTTCACTTTCCATTCAGGATCCACATTCCAAGATGGAAGCACTATGTGTGTTGGCGATACAGCTCTTGGTGCTCTTCTTGTTAATTAAAGAAAAGACGCCATTACAGAAGACAGAATTTTTGGTCCACAGTATATTTCAGAAAAGGGAACATTATGGTGAATGTCATCATTTGCTTGATGAAGTTTTAAATGATAAAGACAAATTAATGTGTCTCATATTTAAAGGATTAAGCCACCCACATTTCATTTGCTTCTAGAATTGGTTGGACCCTCCATTGGAAAGCGGACAACACACTACACTACACACTGCCTCCACTTGGTCTAGATCTAGGCTTGACTGTATTGACCACTTGATTTGTTGAGGCAAAATTGGGAGAAATTTTATTGCAGCGCTAAAACTCAAATCTTCACAGAACCATTGTGAAAGTGAGAAGAAAGTGAATGGGTGCCACTCTGTCGTCGACTAGAGATTATATAGATCTCCCGTCAGATTTCACAGTGAAAGTCGGTTTCACAAAGAAAACGAGAGGAATTTGAAGGCACTCCGTTCGCAGCCTAACAAGATGACATCCTGACTAAGAAGACACATTTTAGAGTTTTTCTGTTAGAGATTTACAACAACAGTATTTCCAACCTGTGACATAGGAAGGCAGATGGCTAGATACTTACTACAGGTAATGTATGAAGAACACCTTACAAAGCTAACAGAAGTTTATTATACATTTATTACAACAGCAATATATTTTACATTGACCCTTAAATTCAAGATAAATGTACTATCTTCTCCTCTTGGCTGGAGGCTCTGTAGGTGTAGCTGGACTAGCACTGGCAGAGGGAACATTCCTGGTACGTTTTGTTCGTTTTGGTGATGGGTCTGGTGTGCTGGATGCTGTGCTCTGTTGCCCTGATTTTGAACTGCTGCTATGACCTGTCTTTTGTTCGCCTCGATTTGATGGGGTGCTTGAGCGACTGTCTGATTTACTTATGCTTGATTTGCTTTCTGTCTTTGCTTCACTCTTTGGAGCCTGCCAAGATGATTTTGAATCATGCTTTCCTGATTTTGTTGTTGATTTTGATGAACCTGGAATGACATCCATTTATTCATGAGTCAAAACAAAATTCTGCAATGGATTCACTCCATACTTCGTGGGAAATGCACAAATTACTTTAATCTTACTACAGTGAAAGTTGCTTAAAACTAGTTGATCGCAATAAAAAAAATTATACCAAATATTTCTGAAGGGTTACCAAACTTTTTCTATGTGATTCAAATCTCACTCTGCCTTGAATGAATGGTTATCATATACTTTTAATGTCCCAGTTTCTTTCTTTGGTAATCTGATGCTCATTCAAAGATTATTTTGATTTAATATTGCATCCAAATTTTTTTTATGCAATGGTCGTTGGTACATATGAAAAGTCCTTGTATACAACAATGTTATGCGATACATATACAGCAGGGATGCCAATGGATCTAATAAATAAAAACCTGAACTTTCAGATTCTGGAGTCCATAAACAGCAGACAGCATAGCTTGCTTCATGATCCCATATATTGCTGGTCTTGTTTTTGCACAAATTCATGACCAAAAAAAAAAAAAAATTCTGTTAATACCCTGAAAAGTGTGCCCTTGAGCCCGATTCCTTGTTCAAGTCCACATAAATGTATTGTTCACATTCTTAGCTGATAGTTTGAACACGAAAGTAGGAGGCAATCCTTCCTGACACTGTCTCCAGTTTCTGTCATTACTATAATTAAGAGGAGAATTAATGTACTCCCAACAAAGTCTAGGCTTTATTTAAAGGTTGTCTTATTTACTGTTTAAATAACAGGTATAATGGAACTTGCGATCCCAAATACTTCAAATCAACTGTTATGTCACTTAAACACTTCCTTCCGAAGTGTGGCCTTATGTTTTTCACCTGTTTTACTAACGACCGCAAAGCCCAGTTAAGCAGCGAGAGTTATTGGCTGACTGAAGCACTTGTTAGCCAGTGAAGCTGGCATGAGCCTGAAATTTTCAAACCATCAATAAGACTAGACATCCACTTTTAGCTAGAAAATTGGCATCCCTGTATACTGGCATGTTGCCATCTCTGATGATGGCTGTACAAAAGACAATATGATATAGTTGTGTGTGTCTATAATTCAGAAAATCAGTTAATTTGTAACGTGAAAATTGTAACTCTGCCTCAAGTGGTACTTCAATGCTCTTAAAATTTTGTTGACCTCTGAGCATCATATTTCTTTCAATGATGTCCATACATCATGAGACATACCTTCTGATTTGACTGTATCCACTGCAGGAGTATTGATATATGGTGTCCTTGGAAAACTTTTTTCTAATAGATCTGCCACATCATTGTCAGCAATATCAAAATCACCACTTTTGTTTGGGAAGGGAACAATCTCAGACTCATTCTGTGAGAGAAAAATAACATAAGCATAAAAGTTCACAACAAAACCATCAAGTCAAAAATCACAGGTAAGACATGAGAACCAGACCAAATAAACTAATGTTGAAAAGGCAGAAATATGTATCAAAATTAATCTACTCCAATAAACTCATAAATCAGAAAATGACTTTATGGTATCATATTTCAGAGACTGTCATGTAGCAGTTTTTGTTTGTTGATCACAAAAACATGATCATAAACTGTTGATTGTAAAGTCATGATGGTCACACGTACTCCAGGGTAGTCTCACAGTGAATGTTACCAAGCTGACTTAATGAATTTACTGATCTCGTTTGTATTCCCATTTGTTTCCCTAATGGCCATGGACTTGAGGCCATGACATGAAAAGACCTTGAATTAATTAAAGGCTTACTAAACTAGTGAATGAAATGAAGTGAAGAGATGGGGTTGCTTTACATTGGGATGTGGGGAACAGAAATTAGGCATATCCTTATTTGTATTGCTTCTCGATTCCATTGTTACACTTACTTTCTTTTTCTCAGGCTACTGTCAACCTTTTCATCTCTTTCACTTCTTTCATTTCTCACTATCACCGTCACTTTATTTAACAAGAAGTGAAACTGAATAAAAGCAATAGTGGGATTCGGCCTGCCGTTGAATTTCTGTCATCTGCCCCCTCCCCCCGCCCTCACTCCCCCAACTCCAAAATCAAATACAGGATCCTACTGCTAAGATGGGTGGAAAGTTCATGTGACTATATTAATTATGTAAGACTTATGATGCTCTGAACTGCATTACATCTGATTTCACTCCACTTTCACAGAGTAAACACAAAAGGTAGCTGAATAAATCCACTGACTGAATCCACATAAGATTCTATGTATAATTTATTTATTCTGATACAGTGGAGTATAGATAATGCGTACACACCTTAGAACTACCAAAAGTATACTCATTAATGGCAATACACATTAACCATACACGTATCCTCAGAGAAGAAAATTGAAACCAAAAATAGTGTACTGTACTCAGTATTCGTGTTTACATATCAAGCATGTCCATGTGACCCACCGTACTTCCTCTAAATTGTAAGAAATTGTAAGAATTGTAAGAAAACGTGTCTCAATACATTCATTGGAAGGCAGGCATACCAAGCTGAGCCCTGTGAGTTCACGAGCACATCCCACTGCGGATCTGCCACTGCTTTTTTTACGTTGGTCTTTAAGCATTCACTATTCTCCTACAGAATACAAAACTACTGCTATCATTCAGTGCATCACTTGGCCCAAAAGTCAACGCTGCTGAACTTGCTGTTTGGACAGTCAGTCACAACCATACATAAGGTATGGTTAGTCCAGAGGCTACCCATTCAGGAGGATTTTGTCTAATATTTTCCAAATTTTTTATTTTGATAACTCATTTTCAATTACTTACTCCTAAGTCACCAAGATTCTTTCAATGGACATCACAGTAAAAGTACATTATTCATAAGCCTTACCAAAGCCTGCAAATCATACAGTGTTGACAGATGCTGCCAGACATCCTCTGATGAAATCTTTTTGTAAGCTGAACTGAGGCGATCATGAATTGATATCATCTGAAAGTGTCGATTTACACCTGAAAGAGACAGTATCATGAGTATATCACAGAGAGTAGTTTTCCGGAATACACTGCATTACTAACAAAATGGAGACAATTCATTCATCATGTGATGAGCCCAAACACTATGAATCCTCTCTTCATGACAATCCTGAGGCATGGTCATGGCTCAGTCAACTTTTCATTGGTGGATTAATGGGTAAAAGTGATCTAAGGGAGACTGGAGAGATTGTGATTGATACATGACATCTTACAAATGCTGATTTTTGTAAACACATGTAAATTCATGGAAGCACTGAAGGTCTGAATAGGGCAATTGCTTTCGGAGACAGTAAACACCACTGCTTTTTGGTTTTCAAACATAAACCATCTTCCTATATGAATGAATATGAAGCTACAGCTATCAATCAGTGCATGAATGTTGGAAATGGTGTGAAAAAGAACGCAGAAGCTGCAACCTTGTTGGAAACACAAGAGCAGATCTACAACCAGAAAATGACAAGGACAGTTTGTAGAAAGAACAACTCTTCATTGGGTTCTGAATCAGGGAACAGAGCAAGTATAAAGCTATTGTTGTTTCCGGAAACAAGTAATAATATAACAACAATGAAATTTGAAGACTTGAAATCTAACACGTCAAACTTTCAAACAGAAACAATTTTTCATTCACTACTTTTTGTGTTATAAAATATGAAAACAAAATTTGTAAATTTTTCTTAGAAGAAAAATGATCTTAAAATGGTCATAAATTATGCCTGCCAAGCCCACATTTACCACTCAGGTTTTGTTGCAACATCTATATTAATAAAACGCTTCAGCCAAATTTGTGTCACAGATTTCTTGAGAACTACGTGACGTAAAAACATGCGGTTTTCACCTAAATTCGTAGAAAAATACACAAAAGGTAACTATACACATCGGTCCTCTTTATTTTTTGCACCCTTTTTTAAAAAAAAGAATGTGTATAGCAACGAAATACAATATCTGATAGATCTTTTAAATCCGCTCGATTCGCTAATCGTCAGCAAAGCCTGTCATACTTTTAACACCAACGCCGTGAAATGTTTACTTCCGCTCTCCGAAGTTAAAACCGAGCATTTGTAAATTGTATCGGATGCCGGGCCGAGAATATGTACGTAGTAGAGTCGATCACCAGAGTGAATATAATCATCGTTACAAAAAGGAGCAGAATCAATACAATGAACATGACTTTGACCATGTGAACCACCAGTGCGAATACTGGTGCTTTCCGATAGAAAGATGCAAGTCCTAAACTTGGCTGTACCAACTGCCAAGAGACGCTTCCTCCCATGCATATTGTTGGGGTTAATTTCTCCACTGATTTCATCATGTGTAAGTCACAAACCAACCATAGATGGTCCTTTTTCTTTACAATTGGCGGGCAGCAATGTTCCTGATTGTCTCTGAAATATGTAGAAAATCGATTTTCCCATATCCAAATAACCTGTTCCATTTTTTAAATGGAAGTTTATGCTCATGACATCACTACTCTATTGTGGTGTCTGCAGCCAAACTGGTGTTTTGATGCCAAATTCCTCAAATATGGCGGGTTTTTAGAGAGGATGGCGATGAGAAAAATTGTTAATTTTTTAGTGGTTTTTTTTTTGTTTTTCAGCTTAACTGATATGTTTACATATAATGACGTGTAAGAGCACAATAAATACAAAAGGAGGAGCGGTGTTAGTGTTGTAGATATGTAGTTTGGTCGTTTGCATTGCGCGATAACGCAGCAAATTTGCGGGTGCTTTGACCAGTTATTTATATGTCTGAAAATGAATGAGATAATTGTCACCAAAATCCACACTTGAGCCACCCTCATTGATGCATGCAAGCGCAGTTCCAAGATGACAAGCCAAAATGCCCCCCCCCCTCCAAAAAAAAAAAGGCTCCAAAAATGGCTGAAAATTGGCCATGTATGTTGACAGCGTCCCCCGTAACAGGTCTTTTTCCATAACACTCAGTGTTTTCTCCAGACCACATGATTCACTCAAATTTCAAAATGCCCCCTTAGTGGGAGAGGATGTTACATCGATCGTGCACTTTTTGATACCAACATACCGCTTTTACGACAGGTTCCTTATGCCAAGTGATAACGAAAATGAGGTGGGCCCACCTTGGCAGAACCCTCCTGTGGATGGTAGGCGTCCGTAATGATCCTTCTTTGTTTAAGTAAAATACGAGTTTT
The DNA here is from genome assembly GCA_033807755.1 of Ellobium chinense. NCBI lineage: Eukaryota > Metazoa > Mollusca > Gastropoda > Ellobiida > Ellobiidae > Ellobium > Ellobium chinense. The sequence continues at coordinate 689,040 of JAWQUT010000048.1, read as the reverse complement.
CAACCCCTTGGCGTTCTGTAAAATCAATACCGCTTAATGTAATGATACATTTTTTTAAACAGAGCATAGCAAGACCTTTCCATTGACATGCAACACTTGATATCTCTGATGGATAGACGAGGCACTAGGACGGACTGAAATTTTCAGTTACCCCACTGTACAATTGCCTCTCTAACTCAGCAAAATGAATACCCCTTAACATAATGGTACTATTTTTCAAATAGGTTAAAACAAGCCCTTTCCATTGATATACAACACTTTATATCTGCGTTGACGAGGTGCGTCACAAAGGTGTATACTGAGATATTCAACTTACGTATTTTTTACTGACTCATTAGTTCAGCAAAATTAAAAGCGCTCAGTTCAAAAACGAGCTAAGTCAGACGCCAATCATTCTGCCATCTTTATAAGCACATCTGTTATTGCGTAAACAGGCTGGTCAGTATTGTGAGAAGATTTTGCCCCAGTTGCAGTGGCACTAAGTTTCCATTGCGTATAACACTGCAGTAAAATGTTTGCACTTACTAGATTCTAAATGTTGAGCAAACTCATGAGGCAGACCGACATGAATCTAGCCATAGTGGTAAGATCTAGCTGTGAGCAGTGATCACCCATGTCATAACGCCCTATAGTGGACGTAATAAGGGCTAGAATTGTGCATTTACATGATGAAAACGGGAAAATTTGCATAAACACTCCTCAGATCACATAAAACAACATGTGCTATAGAAGNTCAAGTTAAACTATACCTCTGAGGTAACGAAAATTAGGTTGACACCGGTGCAGTCAATAAATCTCGAAGCAATTTAAGCAAGGTCCCTGTCACAGGGATCGCTTTCATAGGCTGTCGGCGGTGATAACAAAACAAAGTCGCACAGTTGCGCGGGTTAAAGGTGGTGCGGTGTAAGGTTTGTTTGTAGGATCATTTTAATTTAACGGTGATTGTTTTTGCTAATTACTCGGCTTCTAAGCAACTCCCAGAGTGCTTCTATAGCACATTTTGTAGTGTATTGAAAGCTCTTTCCACTGTGTAAATTTGGTGCTTTCATCACCAAATGCACAATTCCCGCATTTTTTGTCCTTTATTACGTCTACTACTATTGCTTATTTGAGACAGGTTTAACTTCCATTTCTTCTGTTATTATTCACTGATTGTAATGACAGAAAAAAAGCAAACATGTAACATTCAGAAGTCATGTCTGAGTCTTGAATGTCGGTCGGCTTCTCCAAAGTTGCACAGTCGTCCGAAACTCCATCTGCTGAATGAGAGAAATCTTTTCGGCGACTCAGAATCATTCTAATGTTTAGTTGTCTCTAAAGAGTACAAGAAGATCTGTGAAAGTTGGAACAAGACATGCTCGTCCATAACCTGAGATTGGTGCAGACACTGGTTTGTGAGTGTGAAAGCGATCATGAACAAAATAAAGTTTATGAGTATGGACAGAAGAGGGGAATTGATTAGCTGACCAAAGATTGTATAAATCCATCTTTTTTCTCAGACGGGTTACGGCTAAACGGCATTTAGTTTACCTCTTGTCGCAAGAGCTGTGCAGTTTTGAGAACAATTTTCTCAGGAGTTGCACTCTTTACCCTCTTTTGTGGATACTTTCCATATATTTTGGACATTGTAACAACGATAGTTTTGTCTTCTGTGTGCCGACAGACCCAAAATCCAATTTGAAAATAGGTGATTCTGACAGAGTTGTGAATAAGTGTATACTCAGTGTGTCTCACAGTAGTGTCAAAAGTCTTCTCCTATTATCTTCTGCAGCTTTACAAGCGTTTGAAGCGTAACAAGTCCTGTGGTACCTGGCAGCGGTAGCAATCACATCATCTGCTGTAAACATTGCCATACTTCTTAATTCATTGAAAGATATGGCAATATGCAGAACTACGTGTTATAGTAGTGCAATTGCGTCTACCCCCACCCCCTTCCTCCCCTTTGCTCTTGTATTTCTTTTTCTTTTTTATTAGGCCATATTCTGAGGACACATGAATATTTCTGATTTGTGATTAAGAGATTGCAATTACTTCCACCCAGTTTGCATCTTGCTTTTTTTGCTTTTTTTTGACTTCTTGTTCTCTTTCAGTCAGCCATTTTTTTTTTCCCAGTAGCCTATAGACTATCTGTTTAGTGAAGAAAAAATTACAAGCTGACATCAGTAGCATTGAGAACGTGGTGAAGAAGTCACAGAATGCATTAAAAAATTCACAAAGAATGGGTTGTTATGTTTTATTTGTGGCTTTTCAATGTTTGGCGAGGGACTCAATCACAGTCAATTTTTTCGAACGGCTAATGTTGCATCGCTCTTTAATGAAAGGACGAATTTCTACATCTAATTTCTAATTATTAGATCTAGACTGTTATATGGAAAGTGCATGAATTTGTGATTTGTGTTTAATCACCAACGGCTGTGTTCAAACAATAGAGATACATGATATTTATTATACGAATAAGAAAACAAAACTTAATTTTGGTTCCTAACTTGCCAATGTTGAAGAGCAAAAATTAATGCGACACCGTCAAGACTACGTGCGCTAGTGCAGTGCTATGCTGACAAAGCACTCTCAGAATCCATTCGATACTGAATAATTTCGAATGAAAGGGAGTAAGATACTGAGAACCTTCAAGTTGTAAATTGTGGATTGCGTTTTCGATGATATCGTAATAAATTTGATGCAAAAACATGGAAGTATTTTAACGAATGCAATAAATGAAATTTTAAACTGAAAGGGCAGCTTTTATATCACTGTTTTGGGTTGTTACCGCAACTCGTATTCGTTATCGAGAACAGAATTGCTCTCGCCCACCCTGCAACATTACACCGGTGTCGTTAAGATGGAAACGCTCGTGGTATCTTTTAAGGTGGGTATTCTTTTGATTACAATTGGAAGCAGTTAATGTTGATCTAAAGTTGTGAAATACCGTTTTGTAAACTTAGACAAAACGTTTTGGAGTATTCTGAAATAGACTTTTAGTGATCAGTTATGTTCTAAATCGCTGAACTAAAATTTCATCAACACGCCAGCCTAAAAAAAGTTCCGGCCTAATGCGTGTTTCAAAACTTAAAATTCGTTTTAAAAAGATATGCATGTTTACTCTATGGAGAACACTACCAAATGTGAAAACAAATATTTGGTCATTGTTTCCTGATGATTTCAACAGACCTTTTACATGGGAAAGTATTTGTTTCTCACTTAACTGTAATTAGGGTAAACACAGGAAACGTCCGCGTTTTTTCGCTTCTTCAAGACCCATTTTTAGGTGGTTCCAGTGGTCATACCATGACGGCCCACCTCGTTTTAGAATCAGAAAAAGATGTAGATTTTACCATGTGAAGGTCAATTTGGTATCACAAAGTGCACAATTTGCACGCAAACATGTCATAAGCGGCCGGACTACCTAAAAAAACATTTAACATAAGCCCATTACCCCTTCTTTCCTGCACTCCTAAGTTTTACATTACTTGAGAAAAATCTAAAATGCCTCTAAAAATTTACAAATCCCACGAGAAAACATTGTAACAATCATTACAACTTCTGGTCCTATCAAAACATGGACTGGAAAAGAAGTAGAGAATAGTTTTTTATTTGGTTTGGAGCAAGTATGAGGTCCATAAATACAACCCCGAAAGGATTGTGGAATCATCCTCAGGGAACTGTTTTACAAACCACCTCCCCCTACTTAGGCTGATTTATCATGCATATGCATGCACATGTGTTGTAAACATTCAAAACTGTTGTGTCAATACGTATGTATCATCACAACAAGAGCAACAAACAAGAGCATCATCTGAGGCCAGGGTAAATAATGCATTTGGTCCCTCTAGCCACAAAATATGCCATCCAGTGGAAGCTCCTGGGGTCACATCCTTGACACGTCTACACAAGAGCATCAGTCAAATGCAGTGAGTCTGTGAGTATCATTCAACAGGGATGTAGTCACATGGGAATAATCCAGGAACAGTGATTTTGTGGCTTCTCTATAACTATATGAACTGCACTGACATAGCCATGCCAATAAGCCCATTGAATCTAGAACACTTTCCCCCCCTTTTAACAAGACATGTTTTTTGGACCAGTTTGGCGAGGGGGTCACCACTTTCAAAAGACAGCCATGGTGTTATTCCAAATTCAATAATAATGAAATCTGACAAGCAATAAGACCAAACGTTAAGCTGTCTAATAAACAAACGAATTTTCAAACTGATTTAGAAGCTGTCCAAGTTGCGAATCTTTTTTTTTATCTCCAGTATCTGGAAGAGTATTGCCCCCTGGATTTTGTTCAAACACCCCCATGCAGTTGAACATTTCAACCCTGCAATATATATCCAGATTTCTTTATCTGTATAGTGTCACGAGCCTGTATAGAATATTTTTATATGCCAACCCCTTATAAATTATGGCCTCCAAGGTTAAACCAGCCATCGCTGTAGCAAAAAGCCCAATGCTTCCGATTATGGCAGCACCAAAAATAGTTACCGGCATCACGCGATATATAAGCACCATTTTCATTGGTTGGTAGTGCTGAGCTCCCTCTCGGTCAGTCCCCCACACAGCAATGTGTGCTGAAACTGAAGGGGTGATGCCTTGAACTCGACTATGATTGACACAAGATTTACGATAAAGAATGTTTGTTTTGGGTGGGTTGTGCTGTAATCTTGGAGAAATAGTAACAAAACAAGTGAAACTAACATAAAATCAAATAATTTACTCAAAGAATCAGGTCATTTCTTGACAATTTCATTTGACAAGGCTGCCATTATCCCCCCTCTTAACCTGATTTCCACTAAACTCCAATTTTCTGGCTTGACTGACTCTAAACATAGACTAGTCATTATATTGACTATTGTTCTATTGTTGGCAATTCCTATAAGAATTCTAATGACACCAGCGGATTCTGCAGTACACAACAAACCCTTCTAGTTCTAGACAGTGATTTTTCAGAGAAAAGTTTGATATTTAGCTGAAACAAGAGCAGTTTCTCCAACCTTTCCAAATCCAACATCAAAGTTCCATGACCATTCTTCATTATGATTCTCGGGGTTCCTTCTTTGCGGCTATCAGTATCTCTTGGGACAGAACCACAGTGTGGCGTTTCTTTGTTTGCTAATGATAGAATATATGCTGTTCATTTAGTCTAAGACTAGTCATGGAATCGGTGCTGTCATATGAGAACGCCTATTCATGACTGACTGTGCAATAAATAAAGACGAGTTTAGTAGGGGTGAAACTGAAGAGAGCTCAAGCCTGACCAGAAACGCAAGCACAGTCACACAGGAGTCAGGAGGGGTCAGGCCAGTCAGGGGATATTATTATTAACAAGATTACTTCAAGCTAGACTCTAGTCTAGATATAGTTTATAACTTTGTAAATCTTTGGACAAAAAAATATAATTCTCAGACTGGAGCAGCCTTACCTACTGGTTTGTGGCCTCTCATGGCATGAAAAAGATTAACCTCCATATCAACGTTCCATAAGACTTCAGTCGAATCTCCTGCCATTTTGCTAGTCGGAAGTGAAATGCACCCAACACCGGATATACAGGTGCTGTAAGCATACTAAATAGCAAACCTTACCGACAATAGTCTAAGTTTACCCCGATAAACAAGTAGGGGCTATCTCTCTCAAGAATTGATTGTTTGGCAAGAATATGGATGAAAAATATCATCACCCTGTGTAGGCCTAAGTGACAATATGTGTGCAACATGTATTCACTGTGTGTGAGCCAACTTATGAATAGTGAACAGTTCTTCAATAGCAAGGTGACTTATAGCCCTACAAGCACAAGTCATCAATTAATGACTGGTCTATACCATTATGTAAATTTTACAGGGATGAACATGTTTTGACATTGTCAGAGTTCTGATATTTTTTTGGCATGACTAAGATTATTCGTTTCTGAGGGTGCTCAGCTCGGTGCAAAGGTTTTCTACATTTTTTAAAAAATGGATGACCTGTTTTCATCCCTAAATTAATTTGTAATTGCTGCAAATGATAATAAATACCCCGAGCCACGTATGACTATGAAGTTTTAACTTTTATTATTCGGATCAAATGCCAAGGTTAGTAGTGCATGAACTAGACAAGATACATACATAATTAGCATCAAATATTACCATCAAATTTCAAGTATATGGAACGTGTTAGAACATAAATTTCATGGAAGGAAATTTCATTTGATTAGGCAAATGCACGCTCTGATCTCACATTGAGAGATCAAGCCAGAGAAAAGAGACATTCAACACACACAATGTTCCATCAAACCATAAACATATATTATACAGATAAATGTAGTCAAGTTTCAAAACAGTGAGCATGGTAAGCTGAGACAGTGCCGCATAGTTTAAGATGCTTTTTCACATGGATTTTAGATTTTCAAAAATCACAACACTCCCTTAAAGATAATGAAAGTGAAGACATAGTTGTTACAATGCTTACATGAGCTCACAAGATGGTGACGTCATGCTTTTCCTAGTCCTTCCCTATTTGATAGGAAATATTTGGGAACAATCTCCTAATCTTTAAAGATTAATCTTGTCGATGCTGAGAGGATGAAACTATTGATCATGGTTTGTGGTTATTCGGCGGTATTTATAAGCCCCTGGAATGGGCTGTCCTATTTCGAGATTTCCAAACAATCCAAATCGTTTTTTACCTTGGTAAGAATTTTAGACCGTTAATGGTTTTGGCTAATGAGACTTAGATTTTATTATTTTCGAATTTCCAAGAAGGTCATGGAAGGTATATCAAATGTACCAGATTTGAAATTACAGTCGAAGTTGTTCGTGAAATTAATTATTTAACGTTTGAATGTACAGTTAGATAAATATTTTTCTGTCGTACTCGTCGTTGATTACGAAAACAAATTCGGTTAACAAGCAAGTCATTAACATGCGGCACAACAAACCTGCCTATTTGGCTTGCGTTGGGTGTTGGTAAAGTAGGAAATTAAAAGAATAATGCGCTGAAATACTGCGTTCTCAATAAAGCCAGATAAATGCTAAAGGTGTTCCATCTGTTGGTAACTGCAAGCTTCCGTTATGGAGGAAAGTGACAAAAAAGTAATGCAGATGCAGCAGGCAAACTGATTTCAAAGTTTGTCTATATTTTTTTTTAATAAAAGGAGCAGTCCACCCCATTAACAAACAATAAAAAAATCCACATAGCAGAGAATGTGCCCATACTTACATTGTTATATAACTTATAGCTTTAGCAACTATAAGACTAATTAAAGTGTTAACTTACTCATAACAATAGTGAAACTTAGGCGAAACATCGCACTATCTGAGGAATTTTGGACTATTCTCCTATAAGGGGTCACTCCAGTCTTCACCAATGAGCTTTAAACAAGTGGCTATCATAATACAGACCAACCCAACCCTAGAGATGGGAAACCCATGCATACACATATGAATACTTATCGTGATACCCGTTTATACTGTATTATTACACGTACTGTCATAGACAGAGGTGAAGACGCTTAGACTTCAGCTCCTTTCGCGTGCACTTACCTGGCTACCTTGTCGTAGGGAGAACCAATAGTGGCGCACATGTCAGGAAACAGAAGCTGAATTTGATGCTTTAGGCCAGAACTCTTGTGGACTCAGCACCTCTACAGTGTATCAGAAGCTACATTTCATTTCTCCCCGAATTGCACAATGTCTTTTGGTGATGGATTTGGTGGCGGTCGTGACGGTGGCAGCACATCAACAATGATGGTAGAATCCTCAAACATCGGCAAAATCATCGGCAAGTTCACCATCTTGGTTCTTCATTATGTCTCGGCTGGCCGTGAAGTTCTTTGTTTTATTGTTCATTTAATAGGTGTGACTCGCGTAGGTCAAGCATTTGAATCATTTGTTAATGTTTGAAACACACTAAGAAATGAACCTGGTGCGGATTAGGTTTATCCAAGAGGCCTGATTTCGGTTTTTTTTTTTTTTTTAAATGGCCAAATACGGGCACGCTGTCGCTGTAGACTGTCGTTTGTAACAAAAGCGCGGCACGAGGCCTCAGTGCCCCAGATAAATTTTTAGTTTGAGTGACCTGTTTCCTTACCTACCTAGACTAAATGTTATCTCTTAGGACAGCACCACACTCTTGTATTTTGCTGTCTAGATCATTGAATTTTGAATCTCATCCATAAAAGGGTTTCCACACTACCACAGTCACAGCATTGCAGCATGGCCCCAGGGCTCGCCCAGGCACATGGGCCATGCCCATGGCCATGGGCATGGCAGAATTATGCTGATTGAATCTTAAATGTGGCATGGAAGGTCATTTATTGGTCAATAAAGCAAACAAACAATTAAATGATGGTAACTGCCATTTTTGTTTATTAAATCTGTGTCATTTGACTGCCAAGGTGTCATTTTTGTGTGCTCTTCCATCAATTCAAATCAATGTATAGCTTACTGATCTCTGAAGTCTTATGAGACTTATGTGGCATTCTCTAACGACAGCACCGATTCCGTGACTTGTCTACGACTAAATGAACTGTATCATCGGTGCTGTCGTTAGAGATAGCCATCCATGCAGTGCATAGAAGTTCTAATTAAGATCTTCTTGGTCACAAAGATAAAGGACGAAACCTGAAAAGGAAGAATGGACCTTTGATATTTGAAGGTTGGAAGAAAATTCTCATATTTCAACTAAACTAAATATTAGAATTTTCTAAAAAAAAAGACATCACCGTCTAGGAGGATTTTATAATGTAGAATCGACTGGTGCCATTACATTTCAGACAGACTATTATTAATAAGATAATGGGCATGTGTGAAGCTCAGTTGAGCCAGAGAACTGCAGTCCAGTGGAAACCATATCAAGGGAGGTGTGAAGGACACCTTTTGTCATGTGTCGTCTTTAATAAATGACCTAATCTAATTCGTAGAGTTAATTATTTCGATTTATGTAGGTTTTACCAAGTATTTCTCAAGGGAGTTAAATGCAGCCCACCCAAAAAAAAAAAAATCTCGTTAGTGTAAACTAGTCTAGATCTATGTGCGATATAGACCGCAATAAAAACAAACAGCTTAATTTCACATGACCTTGGTGCCGCTGTAACCAACACGCATCAGCGTTTCTGCTATGACGATGGCTGCTTGATAGTATTTGGACGTGGGGTCTCTAACATCCTAACACATCTCAAGACAGAAGTTTCAGTCAAGAGGTACAAGGAATGTTTGAAAGTCCCCCTGTATAGTAGATTTAGATTCAAGGTCCTCATTGCATAGCACCTTCAGAGTGGCATACCACGACAATCTGGTGAAGAAAGAGCATCGTTCTGTTACCGCATGGATGTGTAATAATAAATATGACACAATAAAAACAGCTGGAGTGACTGGGATTTGCTTTTGCGTCTACTTATTCCCCTTCCCCTAACAGCAGCAACTTGTGGCAAAAATGATGACGTCACTGAAGTTCCAACAACGGCAGATACCTCTATCTGACAATATATTCAGGGATGCCACTCTTCTGAGAATTCTCGGAAATCCGAGAATATTGGCGGCTCCGAGAATGCCATCCGAGGTCCTTCCGAGAACCCGTGACGACTCTCAGAAGAAGTAAATTTCTGAGATTCGAATTTTTATAGGAAGTTTCAGTACGGCCGCCATGCGGATAGATCAACATTCATAATAGACATGGGCATTTCAGTGCGGCTGGCGTATTGCTAGACAGACAGATTAAAATTAATGAAAGGTCGCTTCCGGCCTCAGTAAACGCATTTCGTAAATTTCGAACTGTCGTTGTAGCGGTTATTCAGGTTTTGAAAACTCATTTGCAAAATGGAAACCACACGAGGCACACAAATTCGGCATTACCCTTTCCAATGCACGCTTTCTTTTGCGGAAATTGCCTTGTAGGCCTAGCTTCAGCAGCACTACAACTGACTAATAGCATATCGCCGTTGTATAGTCTCCTCCCCCCACGCCTTCATCTCAGCAAGGCGGAGAATGTAAACATCGTATCCGCGCCTGTTTGGTGGATTTCGGCTAGATCAGAGAACGGTCGATCTCTACAGTGCCATCTTACTCCTTATTGTCTGCTGGGCTATTGCGAGGTGGCCAATGTGAATGAGAGAAACCGCTGAGATCAAACATTTTGTGCGCTACAACACCGTCAGACTCGAGTCTGTTCTGAGTCTGGCGATGAGAAGGCGTCAATGCTCGACATCAAAGAAATTTAACCCCATTACCAAAAAAATATGGCTGAAATTACCTCCGCTGCTTAATCTCCCACTTTTTCCGTGATCCCGAGGAAGGGCGATTAAGTGGAGTAGACTGTATTTAAATATTGACAGGTATCTTAGCCTGAAACAGGAATGTCTATGAAATTTTGCATGCATACATAGCCAACAAATCTGTGCTTTTGCATTTTACATATTGTTGAAGCGGTTTCTTGCAACATATTGACAGGTATTGAAATATTCATGTAGTTATATTACACTATTACAGTCATCCGTAGACTTAGATAACTACATTTTGTTTGGTATAGATGACATTTCAATTTGTTTTTCAGGTCGTGGTGGAAGCAAGATAAGGGAGTTGGAACAAGACAGTAATGCCAGAATCAAGGTTTGCATTTACTCATTCTCAATGTTTTCACGTGGCTGTTGGGCTTCCATGGTAATGGGTACTATGTTTGCCAAATCTACATAATCTAAAAATACTATAGAATTAACTCACTTTCATAGAGAAAACTGGTACTGCAATCTTTCATAGCAAAACAGTTGATCACCTCGTTCATTGAAATGGCATAGGAAATGTGAATCACTCTTTGGCCTCAAATTGCACGTAAAGAGTGTGCATGCATTGCATATTAAGAACACACCTGACTTACTTCAATATACAGTCAGAAGTCAGACTTAGCCTAGGATTAGGATCTGAAGATACAAAGATGTGGGTCTCAATAAGAGTCATTGCCAAATAGGGGAAAAACAGTCACACATCATACAAAAATATTAACCATAATCATTCTGTTACATAGTTGCACAAAATGACAATGCTTTTGTATTGAAAAATGGTTCAACTTTTGTACAGGGTACAGATATTACCTCTTTGACAGACATGTTGTGGAAGAAATTTGCATTTGAATGTGTAAATACGCTGTAAAATTCTCTCCTGAAATCTATCACAAATGAGGGTATACCATTTAGAATTCCACTATACCGTTAAAATGCCCAATGCAAACGAATATAATACATTCACGCGTAGAGGAAAGGAGTGAGAATATTGTGTGACAAATTTTACTGCTGCTTTATTTCTTATATAGATATTTTTAATGCTCTTAGTTTTATTTAATTAGTGTGACAAATTTCATGTCAAAAGTCACACAAAGTTTAAGAGTGGAACTACGCAGCTGGGATACGTTGGATTTGTTTCAAAAGTTGTGAAAAAGAACGAAAACATTTCTTCACGTCTGTCGTGACCTTGTATTTCATTTCCAAAATCTCTTTATAGATGAGCCATTGTCATAAGGTCGACCACAAAAAGTAACCTAAAGGGCTCATTTTAAAAGTAGTTCTTCACACATTTTGACTTTTCTCTCTGGTAGAGGGATGGATCAGTGATGTTCATGTAGAGTAAAAAGATAGTTTGATGATATCTAAGGCCAAGATATGCGATTGAAGTTGTGCCTAGTAATATGTCGGTTGTATCCGGTGGATGACATATTTGGCCTAGAGAAGGGATGTTAGATTACCAGAGGCAACTAATAATACTTGAATCACACATTTAATAACACATGTAAACACATAAAAAGCTTGAACTCCATTAAAATATGCCAACATTAAAGATATTGATAGATTTAAAACCAACCACGAACATAACAAAAAACATGCATGTGTATCATTACTATACCACGCACACAAATGCATCAGACTAACATAAATTTATATGAAATCAAATATTAAGAATAAATAAGCATGATAATATGAATAAAATGTTCTTAATTCGATGATATGATGTAGAATGCCAAACACTATGTTGGTTGTATTGGTGGACGACAAAAATTGATGTCCGTGATACAACTGACACAGTTTCCTATACACTGGCATAATTGATTCTTATTGCTGGTAAAAAAAAGTCTGTCTAGCATTCTGTTCAGGCTTAAGATATACTCCATACAATTAAGAAAGAATTACAAAGAAATATTTCTTTTAGGAGCTAAAAGGTGTCGGTTGTATCACCCGGACACAAAAAAAATGTTGTCCAAATATGACCAACACATAAAATATGATAACACAGGAATGGATATACAAGGGACATCCAGGAGTATTCAAATTAATCTTAAAGTAGCCCTCACAATATAAACAATATAATGGGAGTATGAAGTCCTGTAGTTGATTAAAAAAAAATAAAAGAGGTCGGTCGTATCGATACGGCAAAATCCACGTGTGACACATGTTCACGTCATGTCGTCTTTCGGCAAATTTTGCGTTACCGATCCCCGAGTAATTCCTTGTCCGCCACCTTACGATTATCAATGATCGGTAAAATTCCTTCGGTTTGATATCTGACTGTTTCAGATATCACAATGCAGAGCAAAGGTATATTGTTTAAGAACTGTGTGTGTCGGTCGTATCGGTAGATTTATCAATTGTGTCGGTCGCATCGTAGACAAAGACGGTGGACGACAAACCTCGACAATCTCTGGCAACACTCGACAATCTCTGGCCTTGAACCCGTGCGCTACAACAATATAAAATAGGGACCGTTGGAATCACCGAAACGAAAGTTACAGCTGGCGATGGCAAAAAGACGGAGCGACGGAAACGAAACAATCGGCCTCGTGTCGGTCGCATTTAAGGACGACAAACATAGATCTAGGTTTAATTTTGGCTTAGTCGGAAGACTTCGTATCACTGACGGTATTTTACCCGACATTATGTTTCCAAGTGAGTATATCGCCTATTTAAACATTGACTGGTGGTGCTTTTCTGCCAAAGTAATGAAAACAAACAGCATTTTCAATCAGCATTAACTGGACAACACACGATACGACCGACACAGCAAACAGTTACGTAATTTTTTATCATTCACACGGCACTTTCTTAAAAAAATACAAACACTCACACTTACAGAAGCCTTTATTTGTCGATATTTTGCAGTAACACAAAAAAAAGGTTGTAGTTTAACAGATTATGAGCGCTGTGAAACCACCACTATAGGCTTGATCCTTTTAAATACATAGTAACAGGGTGAAACATGGACGATTCTAACCCTATTGACATACTTCAAATTAGAAATACATACCTATTTCCTATCTGCTGCTGTCTCCTGGATGTCTCTAGATCATAATTATCACATGCTTTTGTTCACTTGGCTCAATTAAAGTAATGCAATGATTCTTCAAAGTAGGTGGGGGTCTCTGTTGTCGACCTTTTGACAACGTCTCAGATATGAACAACAGTCTGATTATAGTGGTTTAACTGACTTCCACCCTCTAATATTTCTTTGCTTTTGAACAATGAAATGACTGTCCTATGGGCTGTATAGGCCACAACTTAACCACTTTTTACTGGTGGGCCAGTTACAATGCTTTTTACGCTTTTAATGTGAGAAGAATTATCTAGTTCCAGTAGAATATGATTGGTGGTTGGTGATGCAACTTTTAAGTATGTTGAAATTTACAGATCTCCAGGGATGAGGATGAGAATGGCATGAAGAGCGTTGAAATCAGTGGCACAGACGAAGAAATTGAAAATGCCAGAAGAATGATAGAAGACTGTATCAGTGGAGGTAAGCATCAATGATTATCTTTTTTTTTTCCCCAAATGTTGTGATGATTTCTGCTTATACAGGAATGGCAGAATGCTGAAAATTATCGGAAAACGGAAAATCAGATTTTAATAAAGTGCTTTTTAACTTTTGAGTAAAACAAATGACGAGACAATCTCCATACCTGGGTTTTGATCCATTTGTTGGAAAATTTAGATGTCAGATGCTGCCATCCCTACTAACTTATGCTTTGTTGAATAGTCAGAGGTCAGAAATCCAGGTCTTGCACATTTTATAAGGAATTTGTTCTCTTCTTGCTTGAATTATGTTTGTATGCCAGTCCCATGTTCTCCCAACCTCATTTATGTGGAATACAATGGCTTACGTCAGCATATACTTTACAGATCAGTAGTGTATTCACAATAAATAAAGTTCAAACGCATGTTCAGACCAATTAGATGGAGCTGCAGAAGCTGGGATGAAAACACCTGGCAAACCACTGTCGAAAGATGTCAGGATATTTTATTATTATCTGGTAACATTTCCATAGTACTAGTACATGTATTATGTGTATGTACCTGGCTTGTTGGATATGATTTTGGAATCTCCTTTCATTTAAGTGTATTTTAGTGACATACTTTGGTAGTATTAATTCTACCTCAATCTTTTCCATAGCATAGAGTCAGTCAAAGCTTGTGCTAAACTAAAAGAAAAAAAACTAATTTACAGTGTTCATTTATGTTTTGGAGTATTACTTTTGTTATAAATTACCAAGCTATTATCTGTAATTACAGCTTACTTCGGTGGTGGAGGTGGAGGTGGTGGCGGCGGCAGACGAGGAGGCTTCGGTGGTCGTGGTCGTGGAGGTGGGTATCAGCGTAGAGATGATGGTGGAGGCTGGAACCGCAGAGACAGAGATGGAGGTGATGGCTGGGGAAGACGTGATGATTTTGACAGAGGTATTGGCAGTTTTCAAAATTCATTGATGACTGTTTCCAGCAGTGAAAGCCAAAAATTTTTAATACTGTCATCATATGTTTATCCTTTTATTATCGTGAATTCTGAAAATACAGCAAAACTCTTTTATTATAGGCAAGGTTGTAACAGGAACCTGGTTTTAGTTTCCTTTCCCATTTCCCTCTGCCCATTTTATATTGGGAAAGGGCCAAAAATCCACTTTTTAGTATATTAAGGTGTAACTGACTAGTATGGTTTGAAAACTGATGTATGGGTAAAAACATAGCTATGGTTATCACTTTCATTGGGATTTGTAACTTTATGAATCGGGCATGTCGGCCTCGGCTATTGCCTGTGACAAGCCTCGCTCTCAGTGCTTACAACTGATGCTGAATTGTCACACATTACATCATGAGTTGGGCAGCCTCTCTTTCAGGTTCCTTTCCCTTGTCACCATGCTCCAATTTAGTAACAATATTGTGATGAAAATGGGAAAATTCTGAAGGTCTCAATCTCACTGCTTCTGCCATGTTTTACTGAAGTTAAATAGGACAAGTAGATATTTGCCACCTGAGATTAATATTGTCGCAGGTCCAAAAATGACTTTTAAGGATTGGCGATGGTAGTATTTGCGTGAAGCGAATTTGAGAATTTCCTCAATGAGTGGGACTTGGGAGTTCCAGCTGACTCCATAGAATCAGAACTGGCTCTCTTGACAGTGAAGGAACAGAACTGCTTCATTAAGAATCAACTCATGCAGGAATCTAGAATTTTGCATTTTAAGATTGTATCCTCCGTGTCTCTAAGTTTTGCAACATGTAATCCGGGTGATACTAGATCTGGCTGCTCTCCAGTTTGTTAGGGTAAACGCAGAAGCTATTAGAGGAGATTAATGAGAGCCTTTTAACAGAGATGTGGATTTTTATCTAAGGTTTTTATCTAAATTTTTTTTTTTGTCCTTCCTCTCCATTGTTTTGTTGTTTTAAAGGGGAGAGAGGAGGTAGACCAGTTTTAATAATTGTAATGAAACATTATTTTGTTTCTACCTTTTACTTATAAAATCTGCTACATGCGAAAAGTTATGGGAGGGTTTTATTGCTCCCTCCATCCCTGTCTTAAGCAGCCTAGCTTATTTGCCTTACATTCTTGCATTATGTTTGCTTTGCTAGCACAGTAAAGTTTATCTAGCTTCGTGAATTAATGCTTAACTATTGGCAGCTAAATGTTTAAAAGCAAAAATCTTGATAGCTGATTAAATAGGTGGGCAGTGGAAATAACAGTGCAACTATTAAAATGAAAGTATATTTTTATTTATATCTTAGGGAATGTCTTAGCATTGCCCTATCTTCTGAGAAATTTCATTGAGAGTGGTAGTTACACGTAGAAATTTATTTGTGTTAATGGTGGTTTTCATTTCCAAATTACTACTACTGGCACAGTAGTAATATACTGTGATATTTAATAAATGTAAAGCATTATCAAGATTGACAAATTTTTGTGCCAGTGGTAGAGTATTACGCTGATTAAGAATTGTTTTGCTAACAAGACCTTCATTCGTGTCTCTTTTTCAGGTGGCTTTGGTGGGGGTAGGGGAGGTGGATTTGGCGGTGGTGGTGACTCCGAGACGATTTATGTGGAATCATCGGAAGTGGGCAGAATTATTGGTAAGTTGAAGTTGAGTTTAGAGGCTATGGTATTGTTGTGATATACTCATGACTTTTAAATTCAGATATGCACACTTGAGCTCATTCATTATGAAAGAAGTGTTGTACACAGGGATGCCAATTTTCCGGATAAATCCGGATTTCCAGATTTTTCAGCGTTTTTAGCAGCGAGAAAGAAAATCCAGATATTTTGGGGTTTTGAACGGCAGAGAAAAAAAAAACCAGCGTTATCCGGATAACAGTCATGAAAATGAAATAGGCGAAGGGCGAATAGCACGAAAGCCGGAAGTTAGATATTTTACAAATTTCCTGAATGCACACGCAGATGCCTCTAACGAGGTCAGAGGAATACCGGTGCTATATTTAGCGCTCGGACTCGCGGAAAGTGTAAACAGTGCGCTCGGGCATGATTCAAGAAAAGACAGTGATGTAAAATCCACAGACCTACTTAGAATCCATTGTTTTCTATAGATTATAATTTATTATTATAAATTGATTATATCCATAAGTTGAAAGAAGATGGATACGCGTAGTGCACACTGTGCAATAATAAACTACAGCACACCGGGAAAGAAGGCACCTACCACCTAAGCTCCATGCTTCAAGGAATTGTCACATCCTAACAGGAGGATTCCGGCGAGTTTCAAGGACATTAAAGAGAATGCAGCCAAGCCTTCAGCTTTTTTTGTGAATATGGCGTGGACCATTGAATCCAGCTCAGTCTGAACTGCAAGTCAAACACTACTCGTTTGTGCATAATTAAGACCAAATAAGAGATGACAAATTAATGTGCGTTATAGGTAAAGAGATGGTAACAATGTAGTCTACACCTTGTTTAAATTTCATGGTAATGTATTCTGAAGTGTAATTGTGAAATGAAGGATTAGATTTTTACCTTAAGGGCAAGTGCGGCACCCTGTAGGGGTAAAATGAGTTTAAGGCAGTTTCTTAAACAGCGACATCTCCTTTATCGAATCCTGAAGTTATTTTCATGATACCTGTCTCAAAAAGTGTATTTTGATGCAAAAGGAAATGATCACCCTTTCTCAAATGCATATGTCGGGTAATCTTTATCGTCAATTATCTCAAAATCACAGTTTTAGTCACTCTATCCCTTTGATCTGACTTTTTTCTGGTCCAATTTACATAAAATTTTGCATAACAACTCTCCAAGCCCCTGTTTTGAGAATGTCACGGGTGTTTTTCGATATCTTGTGTTTTTTATTTTTTATGAATTTTTAAAGTTGAAAATTCTCAAAATTTTCAATGTTTTTTCATAACAATTTTTAAAAAATCATAAAAAAAAACTATCTAAAAAATCAAAAAAAGCCCGTGACATTCTATTTTAAATAAAGTGATCTTTCAAATGAAAAAAAAACCAGCATCCTACCATTTGTTGTTCTCCAGATCGATCGGGTTCAAAGTTATACATATTTTCCAATATGGCGGCCAAACAATTGGCGCTTCCATAGCAACGGAGTGAGGAGAGGGCAAAACACCCCCGGTTATCTTCCTTCCTGGCCCAATTTGACCCATTTTTCACCCCAAAATGACAAACTTCCCTGTATTAACGAAAATGACCTCGTTCTGCCGCACGTCCCCTTAAGTGACTGATTGCAGTTCCCTCCCACCCCTGACTATGGCTATTCCTTGCTGTGTGTAGGTATATTTGTTTATATAATATACTTCATCTGTGCAGAAGAAATTTGGGTTATGTAGTCACAATTCTAAAACTGACTTTCCCTTAAATTTTGTTTGGTTTTAATGTTTACTTTAGTGCCTTATAATTGTGGAAAATGATTCAGAATTAAAAGCATAACGGTTGGGTTGGCTTCTGTTGCAAATGTCGATACACCGCGCGCTCGAGCAAGTTTCAGGATTTTTTTGGGTCTGGCATTGGCATCCCTGTGTACAGAAACCTTTCGCGAGCCAAAAATGATCGGAGCTGATCTATTAGGGCTATTGGAAAATATTACTGCAGGGATGCCAATTTTCCGGATTTTTCGACGTTTTTAGTGGCGGGAAAGAAAATCCGGATATTTCGGCGTTTTGAGCGACGGAGAAAAAAAATCCAGCGTTATCCGGATAACATTCATGAAAATGAATTACGCGAGGGACGAATCGCACGAAAACCGGAAGTTAGATATTTTACAAACTTCCGGAATGCGCGCGCACATGCCTTTAACGAGGTCAGAGGGATAGCGGTGCTATATTTAGCACTAGACCTCGCGGAAAGTGTAAACATTGCGCTCGGTCATCAGTCAAGAAAGGACAGTGATGTAAAATGAATCAATTGTTTTCTATAAATTATATTTATTATTATAAATCTGATTATATCCGTAAGCTGAAAGAATATGGATACGTGTGGTGCACACGGTGCAGTAATAAACTACGGCACACCGGGAAAGAAGGCCCCCAAGCTCTAAGTCACATCCTAACACTAACAGTAGGATTCCAGCGAGTTTCAAGGACATTAAAAAGAAAGAGAATGCAGCCAAGCTTTCAGTAGCTTTTTTGTGAACTTGGCGTGAACCATTGAATCCAGCTCAGTCTGAACTCTGCAAGTCAAAGCACTACTCATTTGTGCATATTTTACCAGGACCAAATAAGAGATGACAAATGTAAGTTATGGGTAAAGAGATGGTAAAAGTAAAATAACGTGCACCTTGGTTGTTTAAATTTCACAGTGATGTATTCAGAAGTGAAATTATGAAAGGAAAAATTAGATTTTTATCCTTAGTGACAGTTTACTGTTCCCACTCACCGCTGATATGGCTATTCCTTGCTGTGTGTAGATATATTAATTTCTATACTTTATCTGTGCAGAAGAAATTTAGGCCTTAACTCTTTATGACCGTAAGGATTTTTCAGTTTGACCGCAGGCATTCACAGAGGAGCNTTAATGCCTTATAATCGTGGAAAATGATTTAGAATTAAAAGCACAATGGTTGGGTTGGCTTCCATCAAAAATGTCGATGCGCCGCGCGTTCGAGCAATTTTCAGGATTTTTTTTGGTCAGGCATTGGCATCCCTGTTACTGTCTTGCCTGAGAAAAGGGTCCACAAGTGTTGTTTTAATTAAATGCAGTTTTGCATACTAAAATCATTCCTCTTTAGTTTATTTTCATTAGTTTTTGAGATATAACGAGTTTTGTATGTGGGGGGTGCGTCAACAGAATTTCGAGGCATTTGGTTTCAAAGTTTCATGTTGTTTCAATCTTCTGCCTCATTTATGTGTTGCAGTATAGTAAACAAATCTTAGTATATTTGGATAGAGCCATCATTTGTGGTGAAATTGATATTAGAAATTCTCAGATAAAATGTTGCTACTCGCCCGGATGATAGCCGGTGAAAGAGTTCCCCAAAGTAAGGTGTTGATCATCAAAAATTGAAGGTAATTACTGTACGTAATATTTTGCAATTGACGTGTTTAAAATAGCTTTCAAAATCATATTTAGGCTGAAATTCATGCAAAATGCTTTTAACACATGTTACTGAAATGGCTTAGGATGCTTTAGATGGGCAGAACTCAATATGACCAAAAATTTTAAATTTTGACTTTATGTTGCCTTTTACTCGATTCCAGCTATTGCAACTTCTGGACCCTTTTCTCAGTCACCCAAACATATACTGAAGATACAAAAATAAATACCTTCACGTATATTTTATAATATGCATGTTTAAGGTATATGGCTGAGGTGAAAGTGTGAAAGAAAGAATGGTTAGCAGAGAAATAAGAACAGGACTTCATATTTTTCAAAGCTCATGATTGTTACGAATTGTAGTTCATATTGTGCTATATTCATCATTCAGGAGAGCAGGGCCTTGGTTTTTGGTCATGGTAGGATCCAAACATCTGCTTTATCCAATTACAGTGGAGCACGGATAATGCACTCATCCAGGATCGATAAAAAATGTACTTGGTAGTAAATATACATATTAACCATACACATATCCTTGTGAAGATTAATGGGTGAAATAACAGAAGATAAAACTTATGACACAAGTGAGAGCTAAATCAGTAGTGGCACAACAGTATAGTTGCATCCAGAAGGTAGAAGTTCGTGCTGTCCTTCTCTTTGCCCATGAAGTCACACATCCTTCCCTCTCCTTTTGTCCTTCCTTCTCTCCCCCTCCTCCCTACACTCTTTGTCCACCAACAAGATACAAGATAACTTGTTTTCTATTATTTTTGTTTTCTTCTTTCACTATATCACTCTTCTTTTTCTCTATAATCCTGCCTTGTGGCTCCCCCCTTTATCTTCTTTTTCCATCCCCTCCTCTCTGCCCCTGAAATTGTGCCAGAGGGAGAGCACTCCCTTCCCTCCCTTAACCGCAACTTAAAATAACGTCATCTAAGACAACTAAACATCTTGAAAGAATGTGATCTATTGTGTGATAGGCCTACTCGTAAGATGTGTAGTTTTACAGTTTCATGTCTTAAAGCTGACACCAAGTGGACATTGTGATGCTCCACTGTTGGTGTGCCACATCCACAAGAAGGATGCTGCTGTGTCTGGAAGGAGGGGGCAAGGATGGAAGAACAAAAGATTTTGGCATGCAGTGATGGCACATGGCAGTAGTTTTGGCAGAAAATATGGGAGGGGGAATGACCAGCTATTGGTTTGATCAGTAAAATTGTAACACCCTTACTGAAAAGCTTTGTGTGCCTTTTGAAGCAGCAGTACACTGAGACTTTTCATGGTTGTGCATGCTATTGTGCCTTGACAGTACAGGCATAGTTGGCTGGTCGGTATTGTTACCTCCGTTTGTACTAACTATGTTTAAGTTGGCCGCATGTTAAAGAGAGTTGTAGAATGAACAAGAGAAGGAAAATCAGGACCAAAATACTGCACATGGTATCTGTGTTTACGTAAAGAGCATGTCCATATTTGGTGTGATCCACCATAGTAACATGAATATGAGCAATAGACAATGCTCATATGTGTTTATTGTGAACACTTCCATCTGCCTTACTGTTCTTATTATAACCTCACCTTGATATTTTTAACCTTTTCTTTTGAGTCGTACATAATATATGATCGGTGTGGGGTGGAAAGAGGCTTGTTATTGATGAGTATGTTAACATTCTTCTTTATCCTGTGTAAAATTTTTCTCTGACCTTAGGCCGTGGAGGAAGCAGAATTCGTGACCTGGAAGCTGACAGTGGGTGCCGAATAAAGGTATTACTGATTCTATGTAGTTTTGGTTCAGTATAAATGCCATTTTTTCAAAAAAAAACTTCTTAGGCAATAACGGTGTCTCTCTACTTAACAGTTCAGAGATTACTGAACACAGTCTCTACTTGTTGAGAATGCTGCTGTGCTCATTTACCACGTGCCTGTGCGACCTTTTTTTTTTTTCTTTGTTATTATGTATTATTAAGCTGTGTATTCAGAGTTGAAAAGTTGCCGAATACCACCGCACTGTCACTATGACGAAAGCGAAGGCTCAGATCTGACATTTTGTGTATCATGTGCACAATAATGCATCTAACTTTATTTACCTTTGTGTACAGCACTTACACTGTAAATGTGACTGAGCTAAACTGCAAATATAAGTCACGAGTAAAATCTTGGAACTCGGGTAGTTACCCTGACAAGACTTTCATACACATAAATATTGTAGCAATGACATGAGGTGAATGAAAGTTATTTGTAAGTTTTGAAGTCTGTCAGGTTAATGTAGTTATCATGTGAGGATCTTTATTGTCCTGTAATGTTAGAAAAATGAATTTGGAGCAGGAGAGGATTTGAGTGGACCGTCTTATCATAATGGCAGTATTTGCAAAGAAAAATCCCAAATTGACGGTGGCTTCAAGATGCTAATTTTTAGGAGATCATTAATTTCATGAAAATCTTTGACTTTGTTGCAAAGCTAGTTGTGATTTGTCTCATTGCCGGTTGGATGCCATTCAGTATGAGGGACAATATATAGGGTTAAATACTTATAGACGTTGTAACAGGGCTCTTTGTGTTCCAGGTGGAAAATGAGGGGTTATTGGGTCTGTTTTTAAACTAGACTAAGCACCCACAAATTTGTTGATATATTTTCACTGCTCCATTAGTAATAACTATTTAAATGCATTATTGTAAGTAAACTTTACAGTTAAGCTGAAGATACAAGAAAACCAAGATGTCAGATTTCACAGGCCTTCTCTGAAAAAAAAATGCCAAATTCAAGGAAGTTGGTCTCATGATGCCAGCTTGATTGCAGACAGCATACCAGGTAGTGATGTCAAGCATGTGGAAGCCAGTAAAAAAATTACTAGGTATTTGGATGTGGGATCATCCATTGACTGCAAATTTTGAGGCACGAGGTACACCTCTGCTGAATGAAAGAAGGAGCATATTCATTGAGTTCGTGACCCACACAGCAATTCTGAGTGAAGTCAGTGGAGATATGAACTCTCATGGCATGCATTGTATTTTTCCTGTAATATAAAATAGCTGGAGTAACTTTGGTGACAGTAGGACCGCTGAGAAACAATACTGCAAGAGTTAAGCAGTTGAATCATTGATATTTATCACACAAAGAAGATATTGTGAAATACTGTTACAATGATTTAGAAGTACTTTAAATCTCATGTTTTTGATTGTAGGTGTCCAGAGATGGTGATTCACATGGACGAAGTTCTGTAGAGTTGTCTGGAAGCAAGAGCGCCATCTCTGAAGCAAAGCGACTTATCCAGGATGCTGGAGTGGATATCCTAAATGGAAATGATCGTGGCCGTGGTTGGTGAATTATTCAGCCTTTGAAGCAGAAAGCAGTAGACTTTTACTGAAGTGTTTCGCATTTTTGAATTCATGTGTCACCTTGTCATTTTTTTAAAACGTTATTTTTTTTTTTTCATTCCACTGTAATCCATGTCATATGTCCTTTTTTTTTTTTTTAAATCGTCAAGCATATGAATTACTCAAGGTGCCACGAATTTATGGTCAAAGCAGTATTTCTCGCATACTTCTCGACAAAATTTATACAATGTGAATATTTTAGTCCTTTTGCCAAGAGAGGGCAGATTGGTACATTAAAAAAAACAACAAAATAACTAATGCTGGTCGGCATTTGACGTCAAGGTATTCAGGTTAGTGCTTATGCACAGAGCAATGTTGTTTTACAGACGCATTAAATGATATTGTTTTAAATCATCACCGGCAAAGTAAGTGAGGTGCTCCATGTGCGTATTCTGTGCGTGTAATTGTTTTTTTTGGTCAGCTTTGAATAAAGACAACCAGATATTTTACAGACCTGTTTGTTCCCTTGCACATCTGAAGCTATAAACCAGGGGCATGAAAGTGATCTGACGGACATATCTTCAGCTTCATGTGGTTTGCTTTGTGTCTTCTGAATTTGGTATCCATTATATCTAATTACACGTAATGGTTTGGGCAAATGATCTAACAGTGACTTTCGGACAGCTATCTTCCATCTCCTCCCCTTCCAAAAACGATCAAAAGAAAAAAAAAAAAAAAAAAGGCTGGTCCTGGTTTACAGCTTTGATGATTTGGAAAGTTGCAGCTTTAAAGTTGGATAACCTGAATTTAACCAGGATTTTTTTTTTTTTTTTTATTTAGGTGGTTTTGGGCAAGATAGGTCCTATGGTTTTTCAAATAGTACTCCAGGTAAATATTTGTTTGTGTGTGTTTGTTGTCTCTTGTTTTTAAGGAGGCCTGTATTTCTCTTTGAAAGATCTTTGCAAACCAAACCATTATAATTTTATATCTTGGATACCAAACTTCTGTGGGATGATTGAATTGTGAAAGGGCGGTATGTTTGTCCACAAGTTGATTTATGAAGATGAGAGGTGGGCGTGTAAAGCTGGCAGCTGTACCATACATTAAAGTTCTCACAAGATCAAAACTGCATATATATGCCAAATTCCTACCTTTGCTGCTGAATTCAGAGCAACACAGCTTTGATGTAGTTTTGATTCATCCAGATAACATTCAGAACAAAACATAATAATCTGAGATGGTGATGCAAATAAATTGCTTACAAATAAATCCATTTTGTATCAAATTCAAATGAAAAGAGAAAGAAAAATATGTTGTATCTAGCATCATAGCCCAAATGAACAATGCAAGCACAGCAATCTACAGAATTATTTGATTTGTGGGATGATACCAGTTTGAAAGGGCAGTGCATTTGTCCATAAGTTGGCATTTGAAGACGAGAGGCGAACTTGTGAAAAGCTGCCACCTGTACGTTACATTTCAGTCTTATTGTGGACACAGACTGCTGATAAATGTAAGCAACCAAGGAGCTTACAGAAGTAGAGTGGAAGTTGGTTGAATCAAAATTGTGATGATGTGGTTTTGGAGTACCAGTAATGGTATTTTAGGTTGAATAGCAAGTCCCTGTTTACAAAAACAGCAGCTTTGCAGAAGAGAAATGTGCAGGACATTAAATAAATAACCTTTGCTTGTGGATGCATTGGCCCAGTTGGTTTTTAGAAGAACAAAAAAAATCAACTATAACTACTGTAATGACCCAGATGAAAATGCGAGTGCAGTTAGAATGTTCCCATGCATTTGGTTGTGTAATTACAATCACACAATTGCACTTCATAGTTTTGACCCTTTGCAGCTCTGCCGTCCCAAGACAGCGTGACGTATTTGTGCATTTCATGATTTTGAGGAAAACGCAAAAAACTTCAGATGCTTAGCCTGTCTGAAGTTATGAATGCTTCTATTCATGACTTTGCATAGTGTTAGTTCTAAGTTTTACCTGTTTTTTAATGCAAGGTTTAAACAGATCATACCATTAACTTTTGGCGGGAAAACACATCAAAGCAGATAGTGTGTTCAGTACGTCGCTCTGCCTTGGGGAAATTTAAAAAATCGACTGTGCGGTTGTAAACACTCACTTACATGGGTTTGACGCTTTGAAAACTAGTATTTCGGGTGCAGATATGTCTACCTGCCTTTGACACAAAATGGATATGGGCAAGACAAGTCAAACAAGACAATGAAATAAGAAAACTCGATTTTGTCAGGTAATCGCTCTGCCTTGGGACAGCAGAGCTGCTGGTTGTAGATGGTGACACGTGCATGAAGGATGCCCTTAGTAAGAGACATTTACTGATTCAGTGCTTGTTCAACTAACTTAGACCAAATGATGATTAAAAAGACATTCTGTCTTGGTATAGTGTATAAGCAGACTGGGGACATCATCTGATCATGAAATAAGCGGCTGGGTGCCACTTGCGTGTACTGATCAGTCCAAATTCACACGTAGCTTTACAAGATTGGTGACTGCAGGATAGAATTAGAATCACATTAATCACAACACTGGGCAGCAGACTCGCTAATGTCTCATGATACAGTGGAAGTGGTGACATCTACTGTAATGACCATAGACTAGATGTGTTTACAAGTGGCTGTCCATATCTTTTAGACACCAGATTTCTGGACAGAGGTATCTTAAAAGAGCATTCTTCGAATCTGTTTGCATACTATGTAAGGATGATTACACAAGAGCTAAATGAATTTGACCACGGTGATCTATTTGTTGTTTCTGTGGGGAAGACACCACACTGTAAGCCTGGCAACTTTATGCAGAAACTTCCCATTCTCTCCCACCCCAAAATGCTAGCCAGTAGCCCTGGTTTACATAATACACTGGGGTTTTTTAAAAAAAAGCATTATTGAGTGGGCTAGTTAGTAACCTGAGCACAATAACATGGTAATCCCTTTAAATTTTACTGCCAAATTTGGTTCAAATGGATTCATTGAAAGAAAGAGCTACATTATAATAGGGTCAGCTTCTTGAGGAAAATGCTTAGCTGAACTGTATGAGTTTTTTTTTTAGTGAGGTTATGCAAAGGAATAATTAGTCTACTTTGTTGTATCAAGGTTAAGTTTACAGAGGTGAAGAAAAAAAAAATAGGTGCATTAGGTATGTACAGTGAACCTCGGATCAAGGTTGCGGGTGCAGCCTTCAGTCCTCATCGAAGCCGAGGTCTCATTGAACGCAAGGTCTCTGCAAGAGTGCAAGTCATGTGAAAACTGGTCTATCTCTAGTGAGAGCCTTTAGCTAAAACATCACAAGCTGATATATACACAGCTTTGTCTACAAAACAAAAAAAAAAAAATTGTAAGTGTTGAGAAACGAATAGTTTCAGTCACCGTCTGTGATTAAAATTTCACCTAGCGCAAAGATTGGTCCAAACAAAAGGCTTGGCCATTCATCAGCCGAGCATATT
Source organism: Ellobium chinense (assembly GCA_033807755.1). Classification (NCBI taxonomy): domain Eukaryota; kingdom Metazoa; phylum Mollusca; class Gastropoda; order Ellobiida; family Ellobiidae; genus Ellobium; species Ellobium chinense. Next base: position 662,495 of record JAWQUT010000048.1, on the reverse strand, counting down.
ATTCCATCGGTCCATTGTCCATTCCCCTGCCTCCCCCTCACCTTTGCATTGCAGAGACTTGAATAGTTTACAGGCATTACTTACTCTTCCGCTCCCTTTCACTGATCACCCAGATGGTCCTATCTCTATCCTCCATCCCCTCCCTCCCTATTCCGCTCCTTTGCACACACAGATATTACTGGTAACCTTTCACGTTGACTCATGTTTATTGACACCGGTAATAACATCTCAGTAGGAATGACAAATTCTTTAATCCCGTTTTTCTTGCTCTGTACTTTACATAATAAATTACTTTAAAAACGAATGCCGTTAATCAAAACCCCGGTAATAGCGAGATAATTTCTGGCAGCTAACTGGCCTCATTTCAATTGTGTAATTTCACCAGACTTGCACCATCGGTTCCTATGCCAACACACTGCCACATTGTGCCTGTCTCTCGCTTAACACTTTCTTTAATACAGTGAAACTCGAATATAACGAGCACGGATAAAACGAGTTCTCGCATGTACCGAGCATAATGAAAATCCCCGGTTTTTTTCCTTCTTTGTAATAGTAAACTTGCCTTTCACATAACGAGCACAAAATCCGCCAAACTCGGCCCTAACGAGGTAACCGACCTGCAATTAAGCCCTCGCAACCCTTTCGTCTGCAATAAAACTTTCAGCGGCAAGGAACTCGAACATTTAGGCTACGTAACAATTGCCAACAATAGGCAAGTCTCGCTTATGTAATTTACCAGTAGGATTACCGGTACAAACTAGTTGCGCAGTAGGCCAAGAAGCGGGGTAGGGAAGGATGCGGTGGAGTTGTGACCATGCGACGGGAGGAAGATGGGATTGATATGCTCGGCTAATGATTGGCCAAGCCTGTTGTTTAGACCAATCATTGCGCTAGGCAATTTTGATTTCAATCATAACAATCGCAGAAACGGTGATTACGATCGGTCAGTCATTCGTTTCTCGACTCTCAACATTTGCATTGCTTTGTTTACACCTGTCAATGATGGAATCGAGGAAGAGAAAATGTCTGTCCTTCGAAACAAAACTAAAAATAATCGAAGAAGTCAAGAGAAAGCAGAGTAGCAAGGCAGAAATTTGTCGTGAAAACGGCATCGCAACTTTCAACATTTTTAAAGGACAGCGACAAAATCAGAGCCGCAGTTGAGAAGGGCAGCCTGAATCACAAGAGACAGTCTAGCCATGTTAGATCTAGTATATGGGTCTCCCTGACACTACTGACAGTTTTTACATTTAGTGGACCATGCGTATAACGAGCCATCGGTTCTAATGAGCACCGACGGTCGGTCCCGACGACCTCGTTATATCCAAGTTTCACTAGTGTAATACACTGGACCAGCTTATATTCCTCACATTGTTATTTCCCCTTTTTCATTAGCCTTTCCTTTTCTTATTCTCTCATTGCTGGAATAGCGAGACGTCAGAAATAACAAGACATTTGTATCAGAACATTGCATGTCGTTATAACAGAGTTTCACTGTAATATAAACTACACATGCACTGTGAGCTATACAGTACATGTCAAGGTTTGCTGCACATACATTAAGTAATGAAGCATGTCTAGTTTCTATAAAGTCGGTCATTTCCCATATTCTTATTTTATAAACATTTCTGGGGGCGAAATGTTGTGATTTATGGAGATAAATGCCATCTCCAAAGACATGGTACAAAAAGTTTGGCTTTTCATTTACTAACATATAAATTGTTCGGGCTGCTGTCAGGGCAGGCTGATTTTGATGCTTGACCAACCATGGCTAGATGGTGGAGATATAGGAAAGAAAAAAAGAAAAATTACTGTATATTGATCTTTCCAAATAGGCTTTTAGCAAAGGTGGCCAGTATTTACACCCTCTTCCTCCCCGAAGTGGAACAGTGAATCACTTTTAAGTTAGATATTGGACTGTAAATCTAATTCATAGGCTTTGATCCTGGTTACTTGCCAGGGATCAAACATTTCTTTACTTAACAGCAGGATCCCAAACACTGCAGGGTTTGGAGATCATATTCTGCACTTATTCCCAAGGAAAGGCATGTTTGTAGATTGCACCAAACTCAAAATATTGAGCCAAAATTTGAATAATCTGAAAATAAACTGGGGTTGTGCCAGGAATTTTGCAGTAATTTTACCATTAAAACTTGCACTTTAAGTTTAATGCACTTTTTTATTCACAGCCATGTAAAATTGTAATTATATCATAATGGCTCTTTTGAAGTTATGAAGCACTAAAAGAAATTTGCCAAGCAAAGTAAGCAAAAATGATATCTCTGACAAAACCAACCAACAAATATGTGTGTTTTGTGAACGTATGTTCACATGATACTGTACATGGATGTAATTCACACAATTTCATTCTACTGTATGTGTCTTGCAGGTTGTTTTTTTTTTTTTCTTTGCGCAGCATAACAAAAATTAACATTGGTATCTTTGACAGTCCAAATTGCACAATGTAAAACTTGCACAGTGTGTAAACCAATAAAAGTCAAGAAGGCCAGTGGATGTAATAATACAGTATACAATATAAAGAGAATTTGACAAACACAAAGCAATACCAGTCTTATAAAATTACATTTACACTAATTTACAGAGTGTTTTGAAATCCCAGGCCATTTGCAAATTATAACTTCATCATTTTTATGGGACAATAACCATGCTCAAAGGTGCATTGCTGACAACACCACACCATTTTTATCAACCCTGCTACCACCAACAACCATAATATCACCATTATCACTGTCACTGGTGACATCATAACAGTAACACACCATCATTTTCACCACTAATGCCACTACAGCCACCACAATACCACCACCACCCCATCATCACCACTGTAAACTGCCACCCATCACTAGAAGTAAGTAGTAGGCCTATCAGCAGTCATCACCATTCCCTATCAGGGGTCCATGAACTGTGTTTGGTCATCTCACACTTACAAAATCTAGATTACCGGTATCCCTGTAGGCTGTTCGGGGGGGGGGNGGGGGGGGGGGTAAGCTACACATTGGTGAAACATGGGGGCAGGCGTGCTGAGAGAGATGGCGGGTGCATTGTGAATACATTGAGACCTGCTGTATTTAATAGTTAATAGCCATTGTGCTGGTTTGATTGACAAAGGCATTGAAAATTCAGTTACCACACACTCCAGAAGAACCAATGATGAAGTAAAAAAGTGGCAGCGTGACACCCAGAGTTCCCACTGAGTGAACTGTAATTTTTGGTATTGGGCTGTAAATTCTCGATACATCAGTTACAGTGACAAAATATAGCTCAGTAACCACTAAATATGAGCATCAGACAATTTCTAAATCTTGTCACCAAAGGACAAAAAGGATTAAGAGGTAAAACCTCAACATTCTGGAGAGAATTTTGGTATTGGTAACATCATGGCTGCACTCAGTCGTGACAGTGGTTGCACTGTTGCAGCAGGGCTGCGTGGACTCCCAAGTCCAATCTGGTGAGACTTAAAAAAGAAGGAGGCATATCTTCGATTCTCTTCAACCTGTGTCTATCTAGTATCTTTCCCTTTTTAGACTACTCATTACTACACCCTTGTGTTATGCTATAACAATTTTGCATAGTTTCCCTGAGCAACCTTTACTGAAGGAAGCTTATTCTACCTACCTACCCAGGGCAGGCAATTGATTTTTTGTATGCCCTACTACGACAGCAAATGGTGTGAATGGGAATGGTGATCCACCTGAAGGAAATGTCACAGCCACAGAACCAAAGGCGCGACCTCTGATTGACTGGAATGCATTACGAGAGATGCAGAAGGTGTATGAAAAACAAAAATTTGAAGGTAAGTTTGTTGTTTTTAATGTAGGGTGTCTCTATGAGACACAGCTATAAGAGAAATTTTTCCTTTCTTTATTTGGTGTTGGAGATTTTGAGCTATTCTACAATAAATTTTAACATGATGGCCCTTTGCTGTTTTTTTTCCCCTCATCAAAATTACATTTATACTATACAGGGTTGCCTCCAATTGTGAAGGATTTCTACAAAGAAAATGATCACATTGCAACAATGTCACATGAGGAGGTCAAACAGATAAGGTGAGTAAAAGTGCTGGATACATAGAGGTACAGTCGAGTCCACTTAATTCAATTTTGTTGAGACACCGCACGTAGTTCTTCATTACCAGAGTTAGAGCCATGCATCACTGTGGAAGGGTGAAATGGTGCTGATTTGGAGCTGATAATAAGTACTTGAGCTATTGTATTCTCCCAGTGACCTACTTGTGTCAATGGCATGATACACAGTTGTCCAGTACAGTGGACCTAGTGTATGGCAGCATGTTTTTATTCCCTTGTAAGCAGCAGCCTGTGTCTTGTAGATATGCTAGATTTAGACAGGCATTCTCCAAACTTGTCTCTGTCCTTACCTTACCACTACCAGTTTGAGTCAGCCAGTAACCCTAAATTGGGTTCCTTTTTGTGCACTTAAGTGGTGAACATGGTTAGTATGTAAGCCTTGTTACAAGATTAGTGGCACATGCACCAAACTATATGTTATATAGAGGTTCTACAGTAAATGGAGGAAATTGTCAGATCATATTCATTTTAAATGTGACAGCCTATAAATGAATACATGTATTCTTGATAATGACAGTATGTGTTTGTACATTTCTCTCTGCTTAGTGGTTGATGCAGGAAACTTGTATCTTTAACAGGAGGGAAAACAACAACATAATTGTAGATGGACCTGGTGAAATACCGAACCCTATAAAGACATTTGAAGATGGGTTTGAGAATTATCGTAAGTTTATATTTCTTTCTGTGATTCATACATGTAAATGTAAGATACTTTGCATATCTGTGTGATGAAAATTAATGGCAGCTGCACTGGTTTTGTGTGTATACACCTGGAATATTCAGGTGTTCATATCGTATGTTTCAGGTAGGTTGAATTGTGAGATTCACTTAGGTATTGATTATTTTACTCATGTTTAGGAGCAGGTGTGTTTTAAAACGCGTGTTCTAAAAACTGCCTATTTTTTAAAAACTCTTTCAGCTCTTATCCTTGAACAGATCTACAAACAGAACTTTGTCAAGCCCTCCCCAATACAGGTAATGAGTAACGACAGCTTCTTTATGCTATTGGTATACTGTATATACCCTTCTTCAGTATCTCATATAGCGAAGCTAAAGAATTTATTATTTTTGGGGATCTTTAGGATATAATCTGTCAGTCAGCAAACACAGACTTCGAAAAGAAGCAGGACCCTGGTTTTGATGTTTTCTTCAGTATTACTAATATTAAGTTTGTAGATTTACTTCTTCATAATGTGAATACTTCTTCATAATGTGAAATGGGTAAACACTTCATTTTCAGCATTTTTGCCCACTTTTTCATATTTTACAATTTATTTTTTTTTACTAATCTAATTTGCTAATTGCATTTTTTCCCTCATTCAGTGTCAGGCTTGGCCAATCTTGCTTCAAGGCAAAGATCTAATTGGTATTGCACAGGTCAGTAAATAATGTGATGTGACATTTCATATTAGAATTAAAGGCGAAAAAAAGGAGGAATCCATTAATGGATCTAATGGGGTATTAGATTACAGTCGAGTCCACCTAATTCGAACATGGATTAATCAGATTTCTCTGAAATTGATGGGATATGAAGTTAGAGATTTTTTGTCCTCTTTGCATACAGTAAAAGTATTCCTGTTATTCAAACTCAGCATTCGATTGGGCTGAGGCCGTCTGTCACGAGTCAGATAGTCGGTATCTATAAACAAGTTGTTATTAAGCGGAATGTTGTCTATTTGTTGTGAACAGTCAGCAGCATGAACACTGCTAAAGATCATGGGAGTGAGTGGAGCGTGAAGTTGTAGGGGCTGAGTAACTAGCAAGTCTGTGTAGTAACTTCACTGCGATCTAAGACGTCGAGCTGAGTAGACGGACGCAGTCAGGCTCTGAGAATAAGCCAGCAAGAGCTGGTAAGTTTACAAAGTAATAAATGATAGTGGTGATAAGTATATTATATAGTTGTGATGATGGTAATGATGCAACTAGGTTGTATATGAGAACTTAAAGTAATTGTGATAGGGATTCATTTGTGTATGAATAGATGTGGTTAGTGAACTAGATGCATACACTGGTGTGTACGGATTCTAAACGTATTCAGCGTGCTGTAGAAATACTACGTGTGATACATTGAGTGCGTGTTATCATAGAGATGTGTAGCTGTGTTAGTTGCTTGTGGGAAAGGTAGATGCGGGCAGGTTGTGTTAAGGTGTGTAGTGAGTAAGTGGAAGGTCATTGTGTATGCTCGGATGATTAGTAGTGAATGGTGAGTGCATAGTAAGTAGGTGGTATTATATCGATGATATTATTCTTTGTAGGTGACGGGGTGGGCTAGAAGCCACCGTCGAATGTATAGTGTTGAGGCCAGACAGTGCCAGTGAAGCCAGTAACCCAGGCAGCCGTAGTGGGCAGGTGATTCCAGGCCAGGGAAAGTGAGGGCCTGAGAGGACCAGATAGGGGCCTCCAAGCTGAGAGATTTGGCGAAAGCATTCGCGAATCTCGTAATGTTCAGGGAAGAGAAGTTTCATGTATATATGGATGTGTATGAAATAGAATGAGTTACTGAGCTGTACCTTAAATCGTAAGGTGTTCTGGAGTGTTTAGAGTCACTAGTACTCCGTTCTGGGAACTAGAACGTAAAACGCACTAAGGGGTAGTGCTGAGGCTGAGGCCAATGTCATATTTTAAAGGATGTTGTGAAGGCAGTGGAAATAGTATTTTGATATACTTGTACTTATTATATTGATTAATATGATTAATAAATGTGTGAGCCTGATCGGTTGTTCTGTTGATTGTTCGTATTGTCTTAGTTGTTTGTTATAGTTTAATTGTTTTGTACATAAGTGCATATTCCCAATCTGGGATATGTTACACCGTCATGCCTACAAATTTGCCTTTGGCGTACGCTCCTCTGCATCTTGCAAAATCACAGTAAACAGGCGTGAAACAGAGAGACTGAGAGGGCATGAGTTGGTAGGTAGGTAAGGGTGTGTACTGTACAGCATTACTCCACGACTGGTAAAGGGAGATGTCGGGCAGGCACACAGGGATAAAATATTGATCGTTAATCACACACTAAGTGACACAACACTATATGATGTACCTGCACAAATTAATACTACTGGTTGTGTACATGTGCTATTGTTAAAAAACAAATGGTTTCCTAGGTTTAGGCCTATTATGACGGCCCGCTACAGAAAATATGACAAAAGAAAACCTGGAGGACCATCTATCTTGTATTGCTTGTAGAACACAAAAAGACAGCACAAGCAACACTAATCTCGCCATATAGCAGAATAAATGCAAGGAAACTTTTCGTTACCAAGAATAAACTGCAGCATAGTAAACGGTAACAGTAGATCTCTACTGGGTAGGCCATGTTGAGCTTTAAAACATTGACTGAAATGACATAAAGATGCTGCAAGCATGCATCAAGCTATCAAAATAAATAATTTGTAGGAAATTGAAAATCAAATTTGAGAAAGCAAGAGAGCAGTAGAATACCCATGGAAGTTTTTACTCTTAACATTTGCGCTTTTCTTCTTGCCTGAACTCGCCCAGACTTAACGGCACCACCAGGATGAGTACTGCTCACACTCAGCTCAGCGGCACGGGGGGGGGG
>JAWQUT010000048.1:634741-654785 GCA_033807755.1 Ellobium chinense | reverse complement strand
TTTCTTTTTTTTTTTTTCCCCTCCTAACAAGCCCCCTCTTGGCTTCCGCTGCGCAAACACACTAGATCCAAACAGCCTTTTTCAGGACTCGCAAAATAAAAAAAAAAAGAAAACAGAGAGGCTGGAACGGGTGATCTTTATTAACAGTTTCCCCCCTGTGATGGTGATATTGCGACCATCAATCAAAATACCATGGCTATATGAATACTTTCCTGGTTAAAACTAAATCCAATTCTGGTAATCCGAGCCCCCATGACAGTCCCAGCGTTTTCGACTTAAGTGGACTCTACTGTTTCTCTGAGCTGAAGACTAATTGTAGGAAAGCTGATAAACTAGAAATCTTCTTCCATTAGCAGGCTCATGCTGGGATTGGTACTCCTTAAGATTTCTGTTTTAGTTTTCGCTTCAGGAGGGTTATTTTTTTTAGTTTAAACTTGTTTCAGCATTGTAGTTGAAAAATGCGGTGCCGATAAGCTCTGTGAGACAGATGGTGACAGTAGGTTAAAACCTCATGATCTTGAACCTTTACAGGAATTAAGGGACTAGAGCTGCACACTAAGTAGGCATGGAACTCAAGTACATGACTTTAAAGGTCATAAAATTCTGTGGTATTTTCACTTTTTGGTGCTGTGTATGAAGAAAGTTGTATGTGAGGAATATAATTTAAATTGGTGACAACACGACACCAAGCTTCTTTCCACTTTTCATATGACCTCAAGGCATGTTTTGTTTTGTTATTTCTTACAGACAGGTACTGGAAAGACCCTTGCATTTCTGCTTCCAGCTCTGATCCACATCGACAGTCAGCCACTGTAAGCATTGTTTTTAAGTGTATTTTTGTTGCAGTTATAACAAGGCATTTACTTTGTGACTTACCAATAGTTATGAGTCCATGAGTGGATTGATGAGGACTTTAAACTGAAGGTTATACTGCAGTTGTTAAATTTTATATGGGAATCCAAGGGAACAATGAAAGAAAAATATCATTGGAAAAATGTGGGGTACAGCTTTGAGTTTGAGTTTGTGTTTTACGGCGTGTCAGCACGATTACGGCTATATTACGCCCTCATGGTTACTGTTAAAGTCTTTTAGTAGAATTTTCGTATCAATTTTGCCTGGACAGCGGCCACTAGGCCTACTCTTTCACGATTTTAAAACTGCCAAGGGATTTTTAACGTGCACACGGGACCTCCTAGTTTTTCATCCTTATCCGAGAAGACCAGACGCCGGCTTTCCTACTCTAAAAGCCAGAGTGTGACCGTCCTATCGGCTTCAAACACTAATAGATATTGAGAACTGTGATAGAGGAACAAGCTTTTAGTGACAGAACACTATCTTTCTGAAAGACTTCCTTTTCGTCATCTGTAGTTTGCAAAAGAAAATTACTTTCTGGGGAAAGTTGTGGTTTTTCATGGCCATGCTCCAGTGTCTTTGATTACCCTGCATCTTTTACAAATTCTCCACTATCCCCATTCTTTTGTGTTGGCTGTATTAAAAAAAAAAAAGCAGCATAATCATAACTTCTTGTGCAATTTTCAGCCCTCGTGATCAAAGAGCAGGACCATCAGCTCTTGTTTTGTCACCCACAAGAGAGCTGGCACAACAGATTGAAATGGAAGTGAATAAAATCAATTACAAGGGCATCCGCAGGTGTGTAGACTTTGCTTTTGTTGAACAGGTTCATGTGTTCGACTGGAATTTGTTCAGTGTCAAAATCTCATAATCTTTTGAAATTTGTAATTTACCCTTGGAGCTTTTCAGAAATTGTTACTTTCGAAGAATCTGCATGTTTTTGCAGGTAACATTATCACGACAAAGATAAGTATGATTATGGATGTAAAAAAAATATTGAAATCTTTTGGAAAGTGATTTCCCAGTCAAAGAGTGACTTTCCAAATTTCAGTAAAACCACCCTGAATGTTTTTGAAGTAAAGGGAAGTTTGGGTAGTTGCTCATTGCAAATTTAATTTTGTATACTTTGAAATGTCATAACTCTTTGAGAGAATGCAGTTTCAAGCTTAGTTTAGTTGTGAGTGATTAAATGAGAGGTACACTTAGTTTTGAAAAGCTATTCTCAAAATGCCCATGGTGAAATGTACGAAAGCATGTATGGATGTATAGCGGAGAATGTATGAATGGGCAACTGGATATATGTAAGTAAGGGTGAACATGTAGATGAAGTGAAGGATGAACCAATAGCCAGCAAACCCTCCAACACCCCTCCCCTCCCCAATCTAAGGGTCTTGGATTCCACTCAGACAGTTTATGTTGTAGTGTCCTTAAAGACACATAACTCCCAGTCTTCACTCCCCTTAGGTGTAAAAAGTACATGTACTTGGCTTTAGAGATAGGGAGACTAGACCAGGATGTTGTACCACAGCAACTAGCAATAAATTTGTTATGAATTTTATTTGTTATATTTATTCTTATGTATGCCGTATACTGTTTTATATGTATGTATTATGAATAACATTTTATAATTATATGGCATTGTTAGTTTCCCCAGTGCACTGAGTCTTGGCTTCCCCATGTGTTACCAGTGTATTTTAATATTTTTGTCCACAGTATATGTGTTTATGGAGGTGGAAATCGTAAAGAGCAGCTGCAAAAAGTGAAGAAAGGTGTAGAGATTGTTGTAGCAACTCCAGGTCGCTTGAATGATTTCATGAACAATGGAATCATTGATGTGAAACATGTGACCTACCTGGTAAGTTATAGACAGATTTAAATGAACTGTATTTTGAATGGGGAAAATGATTAACTGCTGTAATTTAAATGGTGATTCTTTGCGAAACTTTGATATGAATATGGTAGTTGAGGGCATCTGAAGCAATTGACCCTCAAGGAAGCATTTAAATATGATTACTCTTAATACTTATGGCCGTATGCAAAATCCTTATGTTAGTTAACGCATTGCAGTAACCACAGGAAACTCCCAAAACAGTAGTAGCGTTCACTGTGGTTAATGCAATACGTTAACTAAGGTATGGATTGTGCATACAGCCACTGGTTCATACATATTTTGCAAAAAGCACTTTTTTTTCCTTTAATATTCCATCGTCACTTTTTTGGGCCTTGCTTCAGAAAATATCTAACAGTCACTGACTCTAGGAACCGGCCATTACTGATGCAATACAAACACCTTTTTTCTTAATTGATCATTAAATGGCAGTAACCATTCCAGCCATGGTACTCACTCTGCCATCTTTTCCATAGAAGGTGTGAAGTTTTATTGAATATGCAGTCTGCCTATCGCAGTTCAGATAGTCACAGACTCAATACTCAGAATAAAATGGATTTATAATATCATGGCACAAAAAGACCTATGGAGCTGAGTCTTGTCTTGTTGGGTGATTTTGTAGTGAGGATTAAACTATGCTGCCTGATGTTCACACTCCTTGACCTTTTTTTGTCAGAAGATATATTATAGTAATCTGTACACATATCTCCAAATTTCCACTGGAGAACGTTTTGATACGTCACTCTGAAATATATTCACTGTAGCACTAGCAAGGCTATTGCTCCCAAAATGACTGTCCTTCACAGTGATCCTGTATTGCATTTGTTGTTCTGTGTAGGTCATGGACGAAGCTGACAGAATGTTGGATCTAGGATTTGAGCTTGAGATCAAGAAAGTCATGTTGGATATCAGGCCTGACAGGCAGACAGTGATGACAAGGTAAATCGGTCAAGCTTGCTGTTGGTGTTTCATTTCATGGTTTTGTGCACTGTATAATGACAGGATTTCTTAGCGTTTGTACTAAGTGTGCACATTCATTTAGTAAATAAAATAGTCTTTATGTTCAGTACCGCATTTCAGAACTGTTCTCTGAAATGCTTTGTTATGTGTAGCATGACTGTATTGACATGATATTTATTCTTCCTTAGGACCAAGGGAGATACAGTGAAACTCGGATATAACGAGGTCGTCGGGACCAACCGTCGGTGCTCATTAGAACCGATGGCTCGTTACACGCATGGTCCACTGAAAATCATGTAAAAACTGTCAGTAGTGTCAGGGAGACCCATATACTAGATCTAATATGGCTAGACTGCTCGCTGCGGATAGAGCGGAAGTGCCTTGTCTACCCAGGGGTCACCCAGGTAAACATGCCAGCATGCCACAAGTTTGCCACAAACCTGGGGACCCCGCGGCGTGGCCAGGTACTGCCATGTTTTAATAGTGGCAGGAGACGTCGTGGGCTGAGTCTAGCCCTGTAAGTCTATGTGGAGACCCTTTACTTAACAGGGTTCTTAACTCTGCACTTCAAAATACTGTAATATCCCTGGTTGCTTCCCTTGATTCGAGACGTTGGCGTAACAAACGAATGACTGACTGATCGTAATCACCATTTCTGCGATTGTTATGATTGAAATCAAAATTGCCTAGCGCAATGATTGGTCTAAACAACAGGCTTGGCCAATCATTAGCCGAGCATATCAATGCCATCTTCCTCCCGTCGCATGGTCACATCTCCACCGCATCCTTCCCTACCCCGCATCTTGGTCTACTGCGCAACTAGTTTGTACCGGTAAATGGTAATCCTACCGGTAAATTACATAAGCGAGACAGCGAGACTTGCCTGTTGTTGGCAATTGTTACGTAGCCTAAACGTTCGAGTTCCTCGCCGCTGAAAGTTTTATTGCGGACGAAAGGGTTGCAAGGGCTTAATTGCAGGTCGGCTACCTCATTAGGGCCGCGTTTAGCGGATTTTGTGCTCGTTATATGAAAGGCAAGTTTACAAAGAAGGGAAAAAAACAGGGATTTTCATTTTGCTCGATACATGCGAGAACTCGTTTTATCCGAGCTCATTATATTCGAGTTTCACTGTAGCACCTAAATTCGAGATTTTCATGAAAATGAGATAATATGATATAAAGTTTTGTGCATATCAGTAGGGCTTTAACACATTTTCTCAAGAAAGGAAGCAGTAGGAATAAAGCCAAGCTTGCAGGGACATGCAATTAGATAGGGTCTGGAATGAAATGCAATTAGCGCTTCTGTGGGGCTCATTCATATTCCATTTGCAGCAGTTTAAGCCAAGAATTTATAATTCTGAAATCACAAATGGATCAGTTGTGTTAGAAGTCCAGGAATGCCTTGCATGAAACAAGACAGAAAAATAAACAAGAGATTTTCAAAAAGTGGTTTTTTTTTAATGATGTTGACCATAATAACATACAGTAATCTGAAGCCTGCCATTTTCTTATTATCTTGACTTTTAGTGCCACATGGCCTCCATCAGTGCAGAGATTGGCAGATCAGTACATGACAGATCCATACCAGGTCTTTGTTGGTACTCTGGATCTTGCAGTGAGTATATTCACAATTGCTATTGCTGTGTGAATTTTTTTTGTGTATGTGATTGTATTGTCATTCAGATTCAAGGTTTGAATAAAGACATCAAAGTTAAGAAGCTGCAGAGGTCAGGTTTATCACATCAGATGCAGATAGAGATATGTTTCAGCAGACGGGGTCTGAATGCAGCACTTTACTCTCCCAAAGAGAATGTGACAGATGGAGCATCATTGGCACTCACAGACTTTACTGAACTTTATAATGTCGGTATCATCTTGGTCAAGTTTACTTATCATATTGTTGAATCAGTGTCCTCAGTTGTTTCCTGAGGTAATGACAGGATCTTGATGTTGACCTCTCCACTTATCTTGCAGACTTCTTCTCCCATCTCGCAGTGATCAAAGTTTTTACATTAAATGAAATAGTCATAGAATAATCATGTTTGCATTCTTTGAATCTCTCAGTTAAAACGATGGTCCATTTTGAGTCATGCAATAATATCACTAGAATCCTAGTTTCCTAGATAGGCATGATAATGTGATGAAGAAGAGCGGAAGCATTATCATCATTCCTGACAAGTTTCTTTTGGTGTTTTTTGTTCTTAAATACCTAAATAAAAACAGGAAGAATAATGGAAGAAATTAGGAATCTGTAATTGTAGATGATTTCCTGGTAATTTTCTGTTGTTCTAACAAACAAAAATTTGTGAAAAATAACATTTCTGAAAGTCTTTGTTGCTCTACTTGCAGGCAGTGCACAGTGTGAAACAGTATGTAGAGATGGTAGAGGAGGAGGAGAAAAAGAGTGTTGTGAGTCTTTTGATAATTTTCCTGTATGGAATAAATAAATGAAGTTATGAATGTAGTACTGAAACAGAATTATTTGAAAGGAGACAACCATATTCAGTGTTTCAAAATAAAAAAAAGACACCCATACTACATCACAATTTGAATATGAATTATAGGCTTTTGTGGGAAAACATTGCAGTATTGTGCTGAAATATTTCGGGGATTCAAATGCTTCATTCTACCTTATATTACTGTAAAGTGGTTGTTTTTCAAGCAATTTATATCGTTTGCTGTAAATGATAATGATTTATGTAAATGATATTCTGAGAGGATTTATCTGTTTTACCTCACTCTTGTATTTGTAGCTTTTGGATTTCATCGCACAAATGAGAGATGATGACAAACTCATTGTGTTCGTTGGAAAGAAGATAGTGTAAGTATTTAAAATTTAAGATTATTGCTCTGCTAAATTTTGTTGGGCTATAAAATGCATTTGAGCCATTCCATTATATTCTGATACGTGACTGTAATGTCCGCTTGATGAGGATGAACTTTTTGGAATTGCTCATAAACTGTATAAAATTGAGTTAATGTAATTTCTTGAGAGTAAATTCTGTATTCTGGGAAGAGAAAAAAACTGAAACCTGTCAGGACCTGCTCATGAGGACTGACTAAGTGTGACAGTTTCACTGTTTCACACCTCCGTAAAAACACCATGTGGACATTGTTGGGGTGCCAAGTCCACAAGAGAGGTTACACACACACAACGTATTCTGACACACAATGACGACCTACGGGGGAGAGGGAATTACCAGCTTGATTTGATCAGCAAAATCATAATACCCCTACTTCAAAGAAGGGTTCCTTGCAAAGAGTCAGTGCTGCACTGTTTTCTTAGATCACTGTGATCTTGAATGGTTTTGCACACTATTGTACTTTGACTCTGTGGACCTCCTAGTTGGCTGGTGTGATTTATATGTCTGTTCATACTACTCTTTTGTAAATTAGCAACTTAAAGAGACTAAGATGATGAAAACACAATACATATTAAGGGTTTATTGCATATTAATGTGTGTGTGTTAGCAGGAAATATTTACTAGAAACAAGGAGAAGAAAAAACATGACCAGAAAAGCTGTACTCAATATCCATATTTATGTACTAAGAATGTTTGTATTAAATGGGCTCCATACTGTTGTATGTGTTTGTCTTATGAATGAAATGAATTTGTAGCTGTAGGACTCTGTTGTACTCCTCATGCTGCTCCAGCCTCTTCCTCAGCGGACTTCGGCTTGTTTAATTATAAATTTATGGAGGAGGGGGTGGAGACAAATGACATGCTCGTTTTGTGTTTTCAGAGAAGAAAATGCGAGGTTTTGTACAGATTTGACCATACAATTAAGCCATTTTTAATGCTGTTTCTTTGATGCATGTATTTAAAAGGCATCTCAACATGTTCTGTTCTGTGCATTAGGTAACTGGGGGGTAGCTCTCAGTAACATATTTTTCCTTTTCATTTTCAGTGCCGACGATGTTTCCAGTGACCTCGCCATGAATAGTATCATGTGTCAGTGCATACATGGAGACAGGTAAAGTGTTAACATTTTCCTTATAAGTTAGGAAAGTAAACAGAAGAAAGTAATTTATGTCTTTTATCTATTAATATGAACAACTGTAAAAATTCACATACTATTTTGATGGAAAGTTGACTTTGTAAGGTGTTGCCCATTGAAACTTTCTTCATGTGCATGTCATCAGACTGTTTTGCTTTTCATTTTTTTAGAGAGCAGTGTGACAGAGAGCTAGCCTTGGAGGAGTTCAAGGATGGCACAGTGCGCATCCTGGTTGCAACAGATGTGGCATCTCGGGGACTGGATGTCAAAGATATTACGTAAGTAATTGTGAAGAGTTGATATAGAGTATGTATATTTGAATACATGTGTGCAAGTACCTGTTGGAATGTTTTATTGGAAAGATCATTATAAATGCTGTTTGGTTTTTAGTTAGGTTTTAACTTTCAACAAAGTTATTACTATTTATCAAAGCTGAGACTTTAATCCTGTTCAGGCCACTGACAGACAAGTGGATGCCTTAGAAAGTTGCAAGAAATATCCAAAGATATGTCTGCCACTAGCAATCTCGCAGCAAGAAATAAAGACTTACTCTTGGCCATTCTGCTGACATAGAAAAAAATGAAATATGAGTTAGAAGTCGCATCAAAATGGAATTCCCTCCCATATGTTCAATTCCCCAAGTCTGTGTACCCATTCACAAAGACACTGATCATGTGAGAGAGTAGCTGCTCACAAAACCGCAACATTAGGCTCGCTGGATGTGGGATTTCTTATGTGATAGAGAGTAACATAGATGTAGCTTACTGTAATTGTTCAGTAGGCAAATAGCAAAACTGGTCAGCCACAAAGAGTACTAGAAGAAGGGGAAAAGCAAGCATCTGTTCTAAAGCTGGCATTGGTTGTCATTTACTGTCATTTGGTTCTTTCTTTGTCATGTGGCCTTAAATTTCTTTTCAGGCATGTACTGAACTATGATTTCCCAAGGCATATTGAAGAGTATGTGCACCGCATTGGCAGGACAGGACGTGCGGGGTAAGATCATCATAGCTGATATTTGCAGTTTTAAGTGTATGTTTGTGGATCATTATAGTAGCTCAAAAAACATTTGGGAAGTAGTTGCCTTTTTTGAGCTAGATTCCCACAGCTTGATTCCATTTGATGAGAGAGGACGTTAGTGGTTGTTTGCTTCCTTCAGATATGAAATTTTGCATGATGAAAGTGGAAATTTCTTATTGAAACTGAATCATTTTGCATAGAATAGATACAACAAAACATTGTGACTGAAGCTCTGCTGGGCACTGTCTTGGTCAGCAACTTAATGGTTAACTAAATCAGTCGTATTACCTAAGTAAAGGTATCGGCTGAAGTAAAAGGGAAACTGGGGGTGGGGATGAAATTTTGAAAAAAGAGTCTGTGATGAGCATGGACAATAGGCGTACTTCGGAAATAAATCAAGGGAGATAAGATGCTTGAAAATTTGACTCGTCTAGAGTTATGCTCCTTGGGCTACACACAACCCAGCGTTGAAGCTATCAAATTCGTCTTCGCTTAGGCTGTGCAGAACTTATTCCGTAAGGGATTTGCGATGAAGTTGGCCGACTCTGCGATACCAGGATGTCTTTCCGTACTGTTCTTAAAAACAGTGTATACGCGCATCTGTTTTCATTGTACTGAGAGAAAATAGTTTGGTTTTTGACGTGAAATTCGTATGAAAGGTCCAGTGTAATCACAGTCCCAGGTGACCAAAATCCCTGTTTCGAAACTTGAATACATTCTCATTTCCATCTTATCATCCGTGAGTTTTGGGTTTTGTTTGTTTTCTGCTGAATGTTGTCGTTGTGTGTTGTGTGTCTCAGGACTGGTATGTATGATGAGACTGCATCAATCTGAATATTTTTATGTTCCTGGTCTTTCCATGATAATGTCGAACAGGTTTGATGCTTAAAATGGCGGTCTAAAAAGAGTTCTCTGTGCGCTTGATTGACGACGATGAAAGGACTAGGCTAGACTCAGTCAGAAAACAGGTTCATTTTTAGTATGGTGAAAATTACAAGTATACTTCATCATGCCACTGATTCTTCAGATTTTACAATTTTTGAAATATTGTAGGACTTCATATATATGAAAGATTTCAGGTAGGTCTAGACCTGGACACTTTTGTCACGAGTTAAAATTTTTGTTCAAGGATTTGGCGTTTCAACAGTTTACAATAACTCTTAATCTGTGTGATAATATTTTATCGGTGTGTCAGAATGTTGTCGTTTCCAACCGATTTCGTAAAGTACGGTGTGTCATGATTTAATTTTTTTTTTTAATGATTAGGCATTTTAATAGTTTATGATAACTCACAATAACTCTTTTTTGTGCGTGATAACATTTTATCGGTATGTCAGAATGTTGTCATTTCCAACTTTCATAGATTTCGTAAAGTACAGTGTGTCATGATTTACATTTTGCTTTCTATGGATTAGGCATTTCAAGAGTTTACGATAACTATTAATCTATGATTAAAAATTTTATCGGTGTATCAGAATGTTGCCATTTCCAAGTTTCAGTGATTTGTAAAGTACGGTGTGTAACGATTAAATTTTTTTTTTTTTTTAAATAATAGGCATTTCAATAGTTTACAATAACTCTTAATCTGTTTGATAACATTTTATCGGTGTGTCAGAATGTTGTCATTTCCAACTTTCACAGATTTTGTAAAGTACGGTGTGTAAAGGAATAGGCATTTTAACAGTTTACGATAACTCTTAGTCTGCTTGATAAAATTTTATTGATGTGTCAGAAAGTTGTCATTTCCAATTTTCACAGATTTTGTGAACTACGGTGTGTCATGATTTAAGTTTTTTTTTCTAGGATTAGGCATTTTAAGATTTTACGATAACTCTTAATCTGTGATCAAACATTTTATCTGTTTCTTATATTGTTGTCATTTCCAGTCTATACAGATTTTGTAAAGTACGGTGTGTCATGATTTAACTTTTTTTTCTAGGATTAGGCATTTCAAAAGTTTACGATAACTCTTTATCTGTGATTAAATATTTTATCGGTGTGTCAAAATATTGCCAAGTTTTAGTGATTTTGTAAAGTACGGTGTGTATCAATTAAAATTGATTAAAATTTTTTTTTTAAGGAATAAGCATTTTAACTGTTTACAATAACTCTTTATCTGTGATAAATTATTTTTTCAATGTGTTGAAATGTTGTCATTTTCAACTTTGACAGATTTTGTAAGGTACGGTGTGTCATGATTTAATTTTTTTTTTTTCTAGGATTTGGTATTCCAAGAGTTTATGAAAACTCTTAATCTGTAATTAAACATTAATTACATGTGTCAGAATATTGCCATTTCAAAAGTTTCAGTGATTTGTAAAGCACGGTGTGTAACTATTTAACATTTTTTTTTCTAGGAATAGGCATTTCAACAGTTTCCAATAACTCTTAATCGGTGATAAAACATTTTATCATTGTGTTGGAATTTTGCCATTTTCAAATTTCACAGGTTTCGTAAAGTACATTATGTCATGATTTGAAATAATTTATTAAAGATTAGGCATTTCAATAGTTTACGATAACTCTTAATCTGTGTGATAACATTTTTTCAGTGGTTCAGAATGTTGTCATTTTCAATTTCCACGGATTTTGTAAAGTATGGTGTGTCATGATCTCATTTTTTTTTCCAAGGATTAGACATTTCAATAGTTTACAATAACTCTTAATCTGGGATTAAACATTTTAGGGTGTGCCAGAATGTTTACTGGGTGTTCCTCCGAACAGACAAGCCGTAGCCGTTATTTATGATTTGATAAATAAGATTTTAAAAAAGTGTCTTTGTGGAAAGGGTTATAAGGTTCTAAATTTTCCATTTATATAATTATTTCTTCATGCTTCTGTGTCTACTATGCCTCCACCCTTCCCCTACCAAAAAAAAGCCCTTGCATCGAACGACCGTTTGTGCTAGACTAGGCCTAGACTTAGTCTAGTATCACTTGCCATCGGCAAAAAACACCCTTTTCGATCGTCGATACAGTGCTAGAGTAGGCCTAGACTTAGTGATTAAGTTTATGTGTCGAGCTTTACCGTGTTTTATGCATTGGAATGTACAGCTAGTGATATGAAACCAAGGGGAAACAATTGAGCTTGCAATTGATGCTAAACTTTATGTGAATAGGCCGAGCGGTCAATGAGTTATTGGCATGTAAAATCATGTAAACAGCTCGGTGTGTCAAGTTCTCTAGTTTATGCGTTGGGGACCCATGTTACAACACACTTTCCTCGTATTGTGAGCAACTAAAGGTGCATAACTCTTTTTTTCAGGAGTTACTTCCCGCAATCTTATTTCCGAATAATGTCTATTGCTAAGGTGGTTCCTCCAGTAAAGGGCACATCCTTTCTTTCAAAATACCGATAATGCAGGTAGACTTGTTCAATTTCTTAACTTTGTTGTTTTTTTTTCCAAGATAATTTTGTTTCATGTCACTCTTATTGGTTGCTCTTTCTCACATTTTCTGAATAGTCGTTCAGGGACATCAATAACATTTGTGACCCGGAATGATTGGAAGAGTGCTCAGCCTCTTATTGACATCATGGCGGAAGCTGATCAGGTGAGACCAGCCATGACTTTGTGAATTAAATTGAATTTTGCTCTTCAACCCTAAAAATTCTTTAGTATCCAAGGGGGGAAGTGACTTCCACCACAACCAAGGCTGGTTTGTATTTGGTCAGCCGCTCAAATGCAGAGTAAACTATTTTGCTGTCCTTTTGCTGTTATTCCATGTGAAATTAACAACTGCTTTTGGTCTATTCCTTGTGGTCTTTCTTTTTTTCATGTAATTACTGTGCTCTGCGGATAGTGTGTTAATATACACACTGCAACTGTTAGCTGCAACATTCCTGTGACTCGCATTTCTCATAAAGGCACTTCATTTATGGAAGTGTTGATGAAGAGCATCAGTTTGATAATGTAGCATACAGTGGAATCTCAGTCTTAAATTTCAGGGGACCAGTGTGAAAATTTGAGGTCATGAGGTAAATTTAATATAGAAATATTGAACTCGGGATCAGAATTTTTCAACACTATCAGAGGGAATTCGAGATCATGAGATTCTTCTGTAATTAGTCACTGAAACTAGCACTAAATGTGAAGTGTATAAACATATTGTTTGTGTTACTATATAACAGTGCATGATACTGACAGTGACACTGGGTCTGTCTTTGCAGGAAATACCTGATGAACTGATATCCATGGCTGAGCGATATTCAGCATTCAAGCAGAGAAGGGCAGAAGAGGAAGGAATGACGCCTGGCTTTGGTGGAAGAGGGCGTGGCAGGGGAGGCCGAGGAGGAAGGGGTGGGAGGCGGAGGAATGATGATGATGATGGTCTGGGGTGGTTCTGAACAAGATCATTACTTTTGTATAGAACAAGATCACAGTTCTTTACTCATTTTAATTTGAAATAATGCATTGTTCATCCATCAGATTATGAATCTCATTCATATTCTTGATAAATTTACCGGTTGGTGAACAAGTCTATGTCTTTATATTTTTTAATTAAGTTTTATTATTTTGTAACTACGTATAAAGATCCATTTTGAATTGTCACTGTGGAAGACAAATAAACCTTATTCCACAGGACCTGACAAATTCTTTTGTATTAACAGTATTTTAAATGTCATTTCAATGATAGCAGTGATGCATGAAAGGGAAAATGTATTTCATATGGCTTATTTAATAAGGAATATGACTTCATTGTGTCTAATATTGATTTCCATGCAGATTCCGTTGGTTTTTTTTTGTTTTACTTCAGAGGTTATTAATGGGGAGGCTGAGGTGTAAACCTGACGATCTGATCCCAAAAGTTTTGAGTAGTTGCCCTGTCAGTATTCAGATGAGGAATTAGGCCTGTGAGAATGCTGATTTTTGATAATCATGTAAAACAAAAATTACATGTACTATTAGGAAAACTTATTCCTCACAATGTGTTATGATATTATGAATAATACTATTCACATAGTCTCTGTTGTGAAATTTGCCTGACGAGGCTTGCATGTTTAGAAACACCGATGATTTACCTTTTCCTGGGGTGCTTTTTTGACTTTGAAGTCTAAGAATACTACCCTTCCATCAGTTATCATGCATATTGTTTTTTTACATCTTTTTTGTGTGTGTTTTGTAAGTGATTATGCATAGGGTGCCCACAAGTTTTTAATGGGCCTCTCTAAAGATATAGAGATAGACATGTCTGACATATTATTTTGTACTTAAACTGCTTGTTGTTAAAAAAAAAACACCAAAAGTTAATGAAGGTTGTTGTTACACCTGAGACATTCCATACTTCTCCATAATGTTCTGCTGTGGTAAGTTGCAGTCAGTTTTGTTGGCACTTAGTTACTTCAAACCCACTGTTTTTTTACAGCAGAGTCTGAACACTGTATATTGTTAACTGCTGAATTTGGAAAAATGACAGTTGGGTTGGAGAATAAATGTGGAAGTACTGACATGTGCAGGGTCTCTGAAATCAAAGAATGCTTTTTTTTTCAGAGCTGGGTATCTGACATCAGTCCAAGAAATTGCATGTTTAGGAAAAATAATCTTAAGAATTTTCTCTCTGGTGTCATTATAATTTGCCTTGGACATTCACTAACTGAAAACTGTTATTTTGTACTTAATTCACAGATGAGTAGGCATGCTTTCAACTTAATTTTTTTTTATCTGTATGATGCAGAAAATGTCATAACAAATGAGTGGCATCATTTATGCTGTGTTTTGACTGCACTCTCATGACAACATTTGTGCCACAATCAGCATCAATCATAACTGAGCATGATTAAGTTGCGTTTGTGGGAATAATAAGGTCCTAAGAAAAAGTTGGTTTTCAGAGGCTGTACATTTTACAATCATTTGTTGTTTACTGCTGTACAGCATTCTGTCATTGCCCACAAATTTTAAAGAATGATCAGATCAGACTAGTCACTCTTGCATCTGTAAATGTAATCAAAATGATGAATGAGGTGAAATGGAGATGGGACCAACTGACTATGGAAATGTCATGGAGAGTGTGTTGAGGTGATGAGCACTTTGGATGTCATTGCTGTGACAATATGTTGACCAGCCATCCAGTCTTTCAAAGATGCCAGAGAACATGTCTTCAGGTATGTCTCGAATGGTTTCTGGAAACATGTTCTATGGTAGTTACATGTTTTTTTTGTGCCCATAAGCTGTACATATTGCTTGAAAATATGAGGTTCTGTAGATGCAGTTTTTGTAATTGATGTTGTGAAAGCTTCTTTTGAGTAATAAAACTAACCAAAAAAAAATCTTTTTCCTCTGAATTTTTTTTTGTTAACTGTGGACATGATTTAAAAGGAGGTTGTCAAAACACATATAGTCTGTGCAAATAATCAGTATTCTTACCACACATCAAAGGTGAACCTAACTGTAGGTGATACTGTTCCTTCACATCTAGATATGTCAGCCTCTGGTCCATATCCATGTTCAAACTAAGCATGCAAGCGCTGTACATATAATACCACAGCTTGCATTGTGCACTATACATGCAAGGTTCATATATGTCTAGTCAACTTAACTCTTGGGGTGTCACATTGAGATGAAAAGAATGCAGTAAACCAACACAAGTTATTTGAGTCCTGCTTGTAAAATAAATACACCTTTTTGAAAGCCAAGACTAAGGTTGTTGAAATTTCACATCTGAATTTTCCTTCCACCATTACCGAGATTGGTAAACAAGAGTTGTGGAATATCTATTGAAATGAATGTTATAACTGATTGTACTTTTATCATATAAAGAAAAACCTCTTTCCTTTGTGTCTAAATAAATTGGCTTCATTTAAGTGTATATGACTTAACCCTTGACAAAAGTATCTTGGTTCATGGACAAGTTGCTGAACAACATTATTTTGTCCTTTTTTGGAGGAAGAAGTTGAATACCATTTAGATCACTTATCATTTATCATACTGTAGGCTTACATTAATGTGGGCAGACCCATGCTTTGTTTCTCAGATAATAGTTTACACCTAAGACCGTCAGCCTGGAGGATGCTTACAAAATAAGTGTACATCAAGACTGATACACTCATTGATGGACTGCAATATCAATATATGTGGACTGGAATACATGGCTTGTGAACTGGGTCACAGTTGCTCAGATGGAGAGAAAAATCCCCCTTCAATTGGGATTATGGGCGTCTGAGCCCATATATTTGTCCAAGATTGTCCCAGGAAACCCCTTTTTCACCCATGTTGTTAAACATCTACACTGCAAGGGGGACATGGATTCAATGTAATGGTCCAGGAAGGACATTAATGTTTGTAGATGATATCCTCACATAAATGACTGTCCAGATTGGCAGTCACAATCATTCACAAGATGATGCAAGCCATCGCAGTGCTGTGATAAATCCAGCGAAAGGTCAGCATGCTGTGATAAATAATAGCAGTCTTGGCTGATCTCCCCGTCATCACTTTTCAGGGACATAACATAGAAGATGCAACAGAAATGCTAAAGAAATATGCCTATTGTGACAATATAAGACACGTACTGGGACTCATGTCAATACAATCTAGACACACATTTGCCCAGGTCAAGGCTACTTGCGAGTAGTGGAGGACAAGAGACATCCACTACAGGAAAACATTGCCAACATCAACGTCACAAGAATTAAGAGAGGGATGTCATGGACGGCACAAGTAGAAATATTGCCCTGGTCCCTTTAGTGGAAGATATAGTCAAGGAAGAGGACTAGGTCAACTTTGGAGGGAGCATGATTGACTTCCAGAAAATAATCATCATGGATGGCAGGAAGTGGTTTTCTGACCTTGAAAATAAGCAACTCATTGCTGATAACTCGAGAGAAGACAATGCTATCGAGCACCAATGGGTCTGTGCTGCGAGGCAAGAAATCAGGATGGGGATTCTCAGTGGGAGTAAGAGGCAGGGTCATCACCGAGTAGACTGGAGAGTAACCAAAGACTACTTCCAATATGAGAATAAAGGTGGAGACAATTACTTTGGCTTTGAGGTAGTTCTCTGGGACTGGGACCATAGAAGCAAAGGCAGTCATTGTGACAGACTCGCAATCCATGCTTCTTAAGGTCCTAAACGGATGGTTGCGGCATAAGTGGATGGACTGTCTGCTGGTAACACAAAGATCTACTGTCCAGGACATGCTGGGGTCTACAATGATGAAAGAACTGAAAGACTGGCTGCTGAGGCCCGTATGGGAGGGACTTTATGGATGGATAAGGCAGATATAGTAAAGTCACTGAAAGATCATCTATGATCTGCAGACATATCAGTCAAGGAGGTTGAGGCCCTCAGACTGCAAGAGTTTGTGATTACAAGAGCCAGGTCAGATGGAACAGCTACGAGTAAAGGATAAGAGGGTACATAAATAAAGGGTAACCGGCACCATCGGCATCCACCATGAGTTGTTTGCTGTAGAGGACTGAGCACCTCAGGGCCTGTCCAGAGTGCAGGGATGTCAGTTCTGCAACCAGGAACCTACTGTCAATACAATGACAGCATGTAGCCTAGATGCACTTAAAACCTATATGCCAGAACCCAGTATTTGGATAATTGTATTATGCAGGTGCTTAAAACCTATATACCAGAACCCAGTATTTGAATAGTTTTATTATGTAGGATTAATCAATAGAGATGGGCCGATCCCTGATTTTGAAAAGTCGACTCGGCTCGATCTTTTGGTGGCCCGGATCGTAAGGATCGATTAAAGCTCGATCCTTAAAACTCGAGCTTTTTCGGTACCGGAGGGAAAAAGTCCGCGGTAAAGGGCTGGTAATGCAGCCATAAGATTGACTAAAGATCGAGTACAGCGGCTTGCAGCTGCACTAGTGATCTGTTTATACAGTGTCTTTCTAGTCTCAACATTCTCGCGTGCTCCTCTATTCTCTGCCACTACCTTAGTTTCACAGTTCTTATTTTGCCCTCCTTCCCCTCACCCCCATCCCCCTCCAAAAAAAAAAATTAGTACCCGTACAAGTAGCGTGGCATTGTTTTTTTTTCGGGCCTTCTTTTGACTTCTGGGGGCCGTTTCATTTTTACTTCAGGCATGTTTATTTTTTTCAGTCATTCAGTTATTGTTTCATTTTATTATAGAAAGAGCAGTCTAGGATAGGTCCTATCAGTTATTCAGTAACTGAATCTCATCTGGCACCCTAAATGTTCACATTCATATAAACACATACACAAACGTACACACACTCACATAGTATCTCACAAATCAGAGCCCTTTGTTACCCAATTAGCATCGACGGTACCAAACCAAACTTCAACGCTTAGTCACGATCCTTCTCCTCCCAGCCCATTCCTGCTATCACTGCTAACCCTTCCTTAACATAAACAATCTCAATTAAATCTAATTAGATTGTAGGAGGTGAGACACTGCCGCGGTAACTTCGCGCTGAGCGTGTGGCTCAATTAATGTTGAGTTGAGCCAGATTAAAGCAACTAAAAAAGATCGGAGCAAAACTCGATCTTTTTGACTCGAGCCGAACTCGCTGGCTCGATGAATCGAGCCGCTGGTAAAGATCGACTCGACTCGATCTTTTGACTCGAGCTGCCCAGCCTTATTAATCAAGAGTTTTAAGGTCCCCAGTCCTTAATGAAGTGGGTGAAGTTTGATTGGTTTACTTTTTAATTCTTTTTGTAGATGTTGATGTTGCTGGTGGACAACACTACGCGTAATGAACATGACTTAAACCCTCAATCCCTTCAACATTATAGCAGTTTATAAGAATGAAGAAAGCACTGAAATCAGAATTGCTTTAACTATAATTATGAAAATCCTCACCTGGTTTATGAACCGAACCACCTCTTCAAGGGGCAAATCTTCTATTATCTATTCTACTTCAAACTCAAACTCTTTGTGTCTTGGCTGTACAATGATTTTTTTCCTCACCTTTGATTTCACCTGTGACTTTCCTAATAACTCTTAAAATGTTAATTTTTCATCACCCTCCATTATGTGAATCAAAACTTCGAGGCGAATAACTTTGCCACAAAAGGAAATAGACTGGCTAATCTTGATGTTTTCAAGTAGAACATTAACATTAGGTGTTATCGACCACAATAGTATTAGAAGTTAAAATAACAATGTAAACCCTCACCTATGTCTCACAAAAGTCAAAGATATGGGCCCCTCTCTATTTGCTATTAAACAACTTTAGCAGCTACAAGAAGCATCCCAAGCACCACTGGTCGTATAAGACCCGATCACCAGTGGCTCTATATGGTGATCAGGTTTTATATGACCCGACTACCGAGGGGGGGAGGGTCAGAAATTGGTGGTCACTCATTTAACTTATTGGTGGAATTGATTGACTTTTTGTAGATGAGGAAAATGATATTTAGTGAAGTTACAAAATTTCAGGTCTGCGAAGTGATTTTTAATAGGATTACATCCATTTGAAGATGTCCCAGGATCATCGCACAGGTTAATTTATCTGCCTGCCCATGTGAATCTTGTATTCAAACTTGTGCATTATGGCTGTTTTCCTGGCAGCAAAGTAACTACATGTACTGTCAAAAGTAGGACTTCGTCTCTTGAACATTGTGTCTGAAAATCAACATACTGTATCTTTTCTGCTTTTGTCAGAAATCCCCTATTTTTTACACTAAATTTTACTTGTAAGCACAAAATTATGGGATGGTCTTCAGGAATTCAAGTTTGCAAGATCTTTATGTCCACAATTCCTTCATCTCAAACTAGCCCACTAAATCCCCCAAAATGATACATTACACCTTGACATCAGTCAACACAATGCAAAGATCCATGTACACTTCAGAACCAATCAAAAGTGCACGTATTGACAAAAATCCTTATTAAGAAGACCAGAGGAAATGACAAGTATAGACAAACGGGAACTAAACCAATCACAGCTAGTTGCACAACACTCTAATCACAGCAAGAATGTGAAAGTTGGCGTCCACTGAGCCTGAAATCAAGCACAGTCCCTTTCCCTCCCTTCCAATCCATAAAGACAATTTTTTGTTCCCCTTATATCATGCATGGCTTGGGCTATGGTAGTCTACCTGCCGAGAATTCACACAAGAACATGACACAATTCTGTAGTGTTTTCTACTTTATTTCAGTAGCCATAGAGAAAAAACATTACAAGTCAAACACAAATAGCAAACAGGGTGGAAGGCACTGAAACAAAATCATACATGATAAATCTCATAACCAAATGTCGTTGGTTGTGACACGCAATATTGTAACTGATCCTCCAAAAAACAAAGCATTAACGATAAGGGTTGGGTCATACTTGATAAGTTCGTCTACTGTCAGTATTACGTGCATTAAAACAAGCTTCCCTTCTTCATGTTTAACAGATTGCAATAAC